>OX123202.2:43948542-44051042 GCA_944739405.2 Euclidia mi | reverse complement strand
ACAATTGCTGTTCACGCAAAACCCTTCTCCACATCAGTCCTCCAGCGTCTCACTAGAGTATTTGCTACTACCACCAAGATCTGCACCAACGGAGGCTCCAGGCAAGCTCACGCTCAGACCCTTCTGCGCTCTCCGCCGCGCACGTCCTACTCGTTACGGCTTAATGTCTTCATACAAGACTCACATGCACGTAACGGTAGTGTATCGGCAAAACGCTTTAGCGCCATCCATTTTCAGAGCAAATCGCCTATTGCAGATGAGTTGTTACACACTCCTTAGCGGATGCCCACTCCCACGGCCACCGATCTGGCGTCTTGGGCGTTTTACGTCTTTTCGGTTACTTTGAGCGTTTTTTTGGCGCCTTAACACTACGTTTGGTTCATCCCACAGCGCCAGTTCTGCTTACCAAAATTGGCCCACTTGGCATCGTCATCAAATCTCTGGCTTCATCATTCGAGCAAGCCAGAGTACTCACCCATTTAAAGTTTGAGAATAGGATAGAGTCGTTTCGACCCTATTACCTCTAATCAGTCGCTTTACCAGATGAGACTGTTTATATCGACGCCAGCTATCCTGAGGGAAACTTCGGACGGAACCAGCTACTAGATGGTTCGATTAGTCTTTCGCCCCTATACCCAGTTCCGACGATCGATTTGCACGTCAGAATCGCTACGGTCCTCCATCCAGGTTTCCCCGGACTTCAACCTGACCAGGCATAGTTCACCATCTTTCGGGTCCCAGCATATATGCTCAGAGCACGCCTACATTCACAGATTGGAAACGAGACGCCTCGAGAGTGCGAGAGATCGACCGAGATCGACGCTCCATCCTCCCTGAGCGCGCGACAAGCGCACGCCTTCACTTTCGTTGCGCCTTTCAGTTTAATTATCTCAATGACTCGCATACATGCTAGACTCCTTGGTCCGTGTTTCAAGACGGGTCCTGCGAGTGCCCAAAACTGATTCATCGCAGACGGATACGCACACAGTCCGAGACTGTTCGGCAGCAACAGCAGCTGCGCCGCACCCACGATCGCACTTGGGCGGTGCGTGAGATACGACGTTTACTTGCTTCGGGCCGGACGCGTTAAACGCGTGCGCGCTTCATCAGAACTACCGTCCAACGGTCGGTCGGCGTCACGTTCCCACGCAAACGGCACTTAGACCGACATCGAACGGGTCGCGATGTATTTACTAAGAGAGAAGTGCACGCCGTCCACGGACGCGACGTGGGCGCGTCGTGCCGCTGGCGAAGCCGACGACATCGATACGCACCCGCGTGCGCCGCGGAATGACGATGAATCTCTCCGTTCGTTCATTCGAGTTTCGCAGGTTTACCCCTGAACGGTTTCACGGTCTCTTGAACTCTCTCTTCAAAGTTCTTTTCAACTTTCCCTCACGGTACTTGTTCGCTATCGGTCTCGCGGTAATATTTAGCCTTAGATGGAGTCTACCACCCACTTAGGGCTGCACTCTCAAGCAACCCGACTCTAAGGAGAGTCCCTCTTGCCATGATCCTCCGTCACTACGGGCCTGGCACCCTCTATGGGTAAACGGCCCCGTTCAAGACAAACTTGCACAGAAGTGATCAGGGCAAGAAAGCGGAACCTCCTGAACACCACATCTCCCGCCGCCAAAACAACGACAGGATTCAGTGCTGGGCTTCTTTCCTGTTCGCTCGCCGCTACTAAGGAAATCCTAGTTAGTTTCTTTTCCTCCGCTTACTAATATGCTTAAATTCAGCGGGTAATCCTCCCGGATCTGAGGCTGTTAAAACTATGCAGGCAAGACCCAATGTCTGTCAACATTATGACGACGCCGTCGGCTACAATTACACAAGTAACATCAAGCAACGATACGAGTTCAAAACGCATACCAGACATCGAGCTTACCTGCTTGTGTGTTTTACACACTCGACCATAAAATACACTACGAAAAATTATTGATGATGTACATTTAATGTTACAATGGATATCGACATAGATACACACGCCCAATTCTCTCACGACCATATGAGATACGCAAAGAACCGAGCGCTTCGTGAGCACTTCAACAACTCATTGCCGTCGTACAAACGAAACATTGTCCATTGTTGTTACACACTACTACATAATTTCCGTATGATTGTAACAGTCGTCTTATGTTTAAACGGACTTATAACAGATGTTACAGAACCGTCAAAAGCGCATTACACGCAATGTAGAATTTTAATTCATTCAGCCCTCAGACAGGAGTGGTCCTGACGTTAGTCTAGGACCGCAATGTGCGTTCGAAATGTCGATGTTCATTGTGTTGCAGGTCACACTATGACGCGCAGTTAGCTGCGTTTTTCATCGACCCGCGAGCCAAGTGATCCGCCGAACAGGGTAGTATTTTTTAATTGGTACAGAAATGATAGGTAGTCAATGTTTGTTTACTGTTAAAAATTCTTTTAGGATGATCAGCATTACAAATTACCTTGTAATTGTGTAAGGCGCCGTGTCGCCAACATCATGTGCCAGAAATCGTTTAGAGGCTCGTGTTGTTATCAAAATTTCTTTAATTTTGCATTTGTACGCCTTTTAACTGATATTATATCAGATATTGATTAGAGAAGTCTGTGTAATGGTTCCAGCGTATCTGAGATAGCATGCCCACTTCATACTATCGTTTGGACTTGTGTTTATTTGGCTTACGTCGCGGCACGATACGACTAGCTCGACTGATTCATCGCTTCGAACCATGTATATATGAAACTACAAGTTTATGGCATCGGTTTTATTCTGCAGGGCATGATCGAATGGATCAAAATTAAAAAAAAATACGAGGATTGAGATTTGAATCGCTTATAATCCTAACTTTGCTATTTAGAAACAGCAGGAAGAAATTAGCAAATATTTGAAGTTTACAATAATCCTGGATTATCTAATACTATTTTTTTAGTACTTCTCCAAATATATATGTGATAAATTTAATCTAAAATCACACGCCAGACCCAAAATACGCATGCAAGTAAATATGTTGCAATCGATTTAACACTATTGCACAACAATTTAGTCACGTCTAAAAACAGCAAGCGCTTCCTTTGAAGCAGTTGCCAGTCTATCAAAAATCTCTGTCTATGTTATTGAAGCATTAAAATTACACTTGTTTATTGCTCAAGGGGAAGCCAGGATTGAGAAGAGACAAGGAAGAGAACTATCCTAACATATTTATCCACGATGACTTTTGACCACCAGACCTATTTAAATGCAGATCAGTCCATTACCCTCAAAAGAACAATATTATAGAATTAAGAGTGTTAACTTTATTACCATTATCAATCCCATGACCTCATGGTTGAGTGCTTTATGCCATGTCACGCCATGCAACAAGGTCAACAAAAAATCAATATCAAGTATAAATATAAGTACAAACAATAAAAATCATACGTAAAGCAATTCATCGGTGCTATAAATAAATAGGTACTTGGGTAACTTTGAATGGGTTGATGAATCACCATTGCGCAAACTTCGCGGGACATACCTCACTCAAAGATAAAATATATCTATTGATCGGATAACACCATGTTACTGACGTGAATGACAGTATTCGTTGAGTTTCATTTTGTCCAGAAAAAAGAAGTTATAAAAGAGCCTTATTTGTTTGTTATCTTTTTATATACTGTTCCTTTTTTTGTTCGTCTGTCAATTATTTATATAATAATCCCCGTTTAATCTTCTTTAAGTCATATACATTATTTCTAAGTTCCTTTAAAAAACTTTGGTTAATGACAGATGCGATTGTGTTACGTCCATTTATGCAAAACTTATTGGCTCCCAAGCAGGTGGGCTGGCTAATTTGCCACTAACAGCTAGAAAAGGTCGTGTTCTTTGCTAAGTTATTTGAAATAGCATTAACATTTGTGCACGAATGCAGATAGATGTACATAACAAAAGTTAAAATACTTATCGTATTTAGGTTAAAGTTTCAAAGACATAACAATAAAGTAATTTCCCGGACACATTTGGTATCTGATGCGTCAATCTCAGAAAGGCAACCTTATATTACAATTTTTGCTAAGTCTGGCTTGCGAAGTGTTTATATTTTTGGACGGTTGCCATACAATGTTGCGGATAAAGGCAGAAAGCTATTATATAACTGCACGGTTGGCGTAATGCTTTAAGCGGCTGCCTCGCCGCTCGACACAGCGCTGAGTGTTATGGGTTCGATCCCCACACGAAACAACACTTTGTGTGATACATAAATTGTTGTTTCGAGACAGGGTGTTCATTGTGACTGTTGATTGTATGTTTGTAAATTCCCCCGCGACACAGGATTTATTCCTAGTGCGGCGTGGTCTCTAAAAAAAAATTTTGTAGGTACAACTAACGAAGAACACTTTTTTGCATAAAGATATTTTTTGTATTTGGTAACATTAATAACTGTCGAGTATAACGCAAGTAATTGCCTTAATTACCTCATTCCAATTTAAAATATTAACATAGTTTAAACAATATTCGACCCTCCAACATATTGGCATTTGACCAAAATATCAATCAAGTCAATGTATATTTTAGTTTGTTAAACCAATCGTGTTTTCAAAATACCAGTAATCTAATCTATACGATGTTGTTATCGTCTAAATAACAGATGACCGTGGCTTTAGGCCTTTCATAGCCTTGAACTCAAGTGACATTGTTTTTTGTTACGCGAACATGACGTCACTGTGTGTCATTATTTTGACGTTAGACTGTCACTTTGATCTGAACGTCATTGGCGATATAAAATAAATCAAAGAAGTGAAGCGTACATATAAAAAATAATGATAATTATATTAATTAATTTAATATCATTAGATTTACCTCAGCGTACATGTACTAGGTATGTGTGAATAAGAGCTCCAAATACTTTGGCTTATGTAAGTGCGTGATATCGTTGTAAATATTAGAAGCAGCTTGTGAACTACCAGAGATAAAAATTAATATTTATTTTTGTACGAAACAGCTGTCGAGAAACCAAATCAATACTATTGTTTGCTGCATGTCGTGCCACATTTTAACAATTTTAAAATAGTTGCCTATTAGATTTAATCATTCAACACAAGTAATGGGCAGTGCCTGCGATTGTGTTTTCATGTAATTTTGTTCAAATCCAAACCAAATATGACTATGGCGTACCTCGGGGTTTAAGAGTCTAGCTTTACACACCATCGTTACACTGCCTCAAGTATTAGAGGTTCGATCCCCTTATGGGACACAACTTTGTGCGATCCACAAATTGTTGTTGCCAGTTTATGTGTACTTTGTGTTCGTTGATTGAATGTTTGTAAACGTCCCCCGCAAACAGTTTTTATTCCTAGTACGCAAATTGTCTTAAGAAAACGCAATGGGTTATATCCATTATTACGAGTTCAGAATTAAGCACTTTTAATACTACCTCATTAAACAGAGCTAGGGCGTTATATTTGCAATAAAACTCAAACATTCCGTAGTTATGAGCTCACATGACTTCAACATATCATTTCAAGTTTTTGAGAGTTATTTTGGGCAATGTCACACTAATTTACATATCAATTTACATATCTTTTATCAACTTAGAAGGTACTTAAAACCAGGCAAAATTCAGCAAATTTATTAAAACCAAAAGTTATGATGGCGAAAGGAGTTAATTCAAACATTTATCTTACATTATAATATCTTATCTTATATTATTATTATTATCAATTTTTAACTGTAAAATAATCTGAGCCAGTTTCTTATTAAAAGTAGATAAATTTCATAAAATGAAATTTGCACATTATTTATAGTCCCGGACTGAGCGCATAGTATTATCTTCTTTAAACCAATCTATTGAGATATGCCATGCTGCTTGCTTAATTAAAATAGTTGGATATCTTCGAAAGCATTGCAGTATCTCTTCCTTTTTAGCTTCATTGTTAACAGGAGGTCCACCAGCACCGTTCTAGCAGAATCACAGAAACGGCACAATTTGTGAAACAGGTTGGTATATTGCAAGTTAGTATCATCACCCTCCTAGCGCTATCCCGGTTTCAACCTGGGCCACTTACTCGTCTAGGTGGATTTAACTGAATATTAATTAAGTAGCTTTTGCACGGAGCGATTGAATCCACTGTCTGACCTCCGCAACCCAAAGGGATAGCAAAATCGCATAGTTTAGACTAGTGTCAGTTTTTCTGGCGATCTGACTCGCTGGAACGACTTTCAAAGACTTTCATGACAACGGGGACATATTATATGCTTGGCAGTGCATTGGTACCTTCACTACTTCCTTTCTATACTGAAACTAAACCAGATTCACTCACATTCAAACTTGTAGCCAACCTTCAAGTGTAATTTGATATAAAATACAAAGTGTTCTAAGTTTAGATGTGTTAGAAGTACTAATTGTGATTGATCGGATGTTGCTGGACGAAAAGATTAGGATTTATGATATTGTTTGTTGTACTAAAACATTTTTCTTTGAGCTGTATGTCGAATTACACATTATACCGATTACATTTTAAATCAATACTTTAAATTCTTTTGCGGCTTGTACACTATCTATATCATCAAATAATTATGCGACATAGATCTGTTACATAAACATTACATTTTAAATCGTTTAAACACATTATTTAGTACCTATAATGGGCTTGAATTTGTCCAACTCCCTCATCAAAATTTATACAAAGCAACTGCAGTGTGAAATTAGTAGAAGCTTGCTTAAAATAAAGTCACAATTGATAACGGTTACAACATTTTCCTCCTTTTCATTTTGATTGCATTTCCACGCAGTACCTAATACTGCACTTTAACTATTTCTGTATGTTAAATGTAATCTTACTTATTTTCTGTTTATTTCAGTTGTATACTTTTGCCAGACACAGACCATAAAGTAAGTGGTCTGCGTTGCCAAGACTTCAGTGCATTTTGTTTAAGGTGCGCAATATAACTGAAATATATTTTAACGCTCTTGTTAACGTTAAGTAAATGTTACACAGATATTGTGAGCCAGACTCAACCCCAACACTTGACAAATATTTTAGAGGATGAGTTAGTTTAAAATGAAATCATGAAAATGGGGCTCAGGGGCGTGCCATTGGAGAACCCTATATCCAGCAGTGGACTATGACAGACTGATGATGACAGATGATTATAATAATACTAAGATACTAGTTTAGGGTATCGTACTTGAGCCAGGCGCGGTCGCAGCCTGATATTTTGGAGGGGGTCACTCACAAATAAAAAATAGGTATCTGTATCGCCATTTATAGCGTAAATACTGGTAAAAATTTCGAATTACGTCGCATTTTAAGGGGTTGTGAGTGGTTGGGGGGAGTAGGGGGGAGGGTTCGGGTCCCCCCCTCACCATTTTCACCCGCCGGAAATACTTGGTTTCCTTAGAAAAAATAAAAATTATATGCTCTCCAAACATCAGTGTGTATGGTGGTGCCAACTTCCACATTCATCACACTAGTTTAATAAACTGAGGTTGATGGAGCCCTGCTTCGCAGGGCTCCTATTTTCGGATTAAGGGTCAAAAGAGAACCTAACACAACCTATTTAGTTACTTCAATTACAGTCGCACCTAACCAAACCCTAGGCACTCGAAAGCAAAGGAATGATCATAGAGATATAAAGGATAGAGTGGCAGAATAGTACCTAACTCAATACTGTGTCGTGTCCGCCGGTGGGAGAGAGAACGCAACAGTTTAAAGGCCCCTGCATCTCTCTTTAACAACGCATGCTCTACATTCTACAATGGGGTTGCCAACTGTCAAAGTGCGTTGTCGTTGTGTCCCCAAACATTGAATTTGTATTATGGTCAATTTTTTACAATATATACACTTTTTTGTCATTTCAAACTGTTTATCCATGTACATGATAAACTGATATAAATAATAGTTACAGGTAGCTCGCCATTGCGCAATGTTGATGTTGTGCATGTACTGTTAGAGAGAGATGCAGGGGGCCTTTAACCATAGTATACTTTAACTGTAGCGATCTCTCTCGCACCGGCGGACACTCATTGGCCCCTCTCTGCCACTCTATCCTTTATATCTCTATGGGAATGACGCACAGATTTGACATTAGCTGTCAATATTATCCATCCAAGATGGCGGGTTGCGTTTCGGTTTCACGTTTTTGACATAAAACCTAAAAATTACATTTGAAAAACTGCACTAAAGCATAAAAATTACGTTCCGTTTTGAATAATTGCCAAAGTATTTAAGAATTTTTGGAAATTGTTTAAATATATCTAGACGCAACTCCGCCAGCCAGAATTACTTTGAGGAGATTAAGACTAACTCCCTTAAGCCCCCTACACCACCAATACCCTCAAATTCAGGCGACTCGTTTTAAAATCCAACCCTAAATACTTATTATATTTGTAGATTTTTTAATTATACATGTAAAAGTCTAAAAATTATTAATGTACATCAAATTTTACTTTATTAGCACATTTTTGTATAAAAATATTTAAAAAAAAACCTTCTGTAGAATTTTATTTTTGTCGGTTGCGCTAAAATGTCGGGAAAGGCTCGATATTACTTACAATGACTTACCATTAATATAAAATTATCATTAAATGAAGCACTGTTCTTCAAATTAAATTATATGTAGTAAGTATTCGACAATTAAGTTATATTTTAATTTTGCCTCAATCACAAAACAACAAGAATCACAATTCACAACTAAGTAGACAGCCTTTATCTTGAATCTTTACAATAAACCGACAAATTACATTATTAGAAAATTGTTAAACAATCTTTATCATAACGACCCATATCGATTTTGCTAGGATTACCAAAACTACGTAGTTCGGTTCCTTGTTTCTAAACTAGATGTAATTTCCAAGTTATTTTGGCCATCGTACGTAGTTCACAAAAACACCACTAGATAGAGTCAGCAAACTATCTGTTAGGGGATAGCTAGAAATTTCCTTTTATTATTTGGCAATTTTTTTTGATTTTTCAATTTGACCTTAGATTTTGGGGGGGGGGGTCATGTCCCCTGTGAACCCCCTCCCCTTCGGACCGCGCCTGACTTGAGCGCTTACAAAGAGATTCGCACTTCATCATCTTTATTGACGTAACGTCTGATTACACTAAAAACGACAGAATACAGAAATTTATTAGTCGAAACTTCACCTTAATAACTTATTATGAGTATTTTCACACTCCTACAGCCACACAACTCCTCTCTAATGGTACCGAATTTTCAACTTCTGGCAAACGACCACAACTTTTATAGCATTTGGCAATAGGTTTGTTCAACTATTCCGAAACATCAACTGTTGTATAAGCTTAACGCGTCTATATTTTGATTTTTTTTTACGAAACGGTGTAAAACTTACATGTAATAAAGGTAATAAGGTAGCAATGCAGTTTCGCGTTGCTTCAGAAGTGAATTTTTGATTTCATATTTTGTAGCAACTTGCTATAATTTTTCACTGAGATGTTATTGAAATATAACAGCACATTTAAAAAAAATTATCTGCCTTTTTAGGGTTCAATATATTGCTGTACTTTTTCTGTATTTATTTTATGGCCTCCTCTTTCTTCTTCTCCCTATCTGCGAAAGTCTCACGTTTACAATTTATTTAAGTTAGACGTACTGTCATCTGCTTATACTGTTCAAGTAGAAGACGCTAATTAAAGTAAACCTGCAATAATCTACGTACCTAATAATATTGTTACAAGAGTAGTTGCAGGTTGTCCGAAAACATCATCATCATCCTAACTGTTGTAATTAAACTCTTTTATTGTAATCTGAGCAGTCCATGCAGGTTGTTTATTTTTATGTGACGTACTTATTATTTTTATATTTGGATCTGTCACGTTTGTTTAGTAGTATTTAAAATGTCAACTAACAAAATGAAATAAAAATTTTGTGTACATGAAAATAACCAGTTTTATTATACTAAGTACTCTTATCTAAAGCCCCTGTAAAGGCTGTGCTCCAACAAGTTATGGGCCCAGAGCATGCCCACAGAATAAGAGAAGAGAATTGTGAGTACTGATTTTTTTCGAAATGGGTAGTGACTCATTGACCAGTATTAGAGCTTTAACATGCAAAGAGGGCTATTCGCAATGGAAGTTCAAGATGCGTATGTATCTCTTACATGAGGACCTTTGGTACCCAGTAGTTGGGTATCCAGACGGCGATACAACCTCGGAAGCTCTTAAAAAGGTCAAGGATCTGAAAGCGTTGACAAAAATTTGTCTTACTTTGGAAGCCAGCGCTATTACTCAAGTTCGTAGTTGTGGCACAGCAAAGGAGGCTTGGGATGCACTAGCGAAAGCTTATGAAGATGGCATGGGCCGTAAATTGTCTTTGGAGAGAAAACCAAGTATATATATCGCTATCAGTTAGTTGATTTCCCTACGATTGAAGCTTACATTAATGCAGTTTTGAATACCGCCCAAGATCTTGCAGATATAGGTAGACAAATTAATGACCTGTCGATTGGCGCAATATTGCTTGGTGGGCTATCACCAGAATTTGATCCACTTGTTATGGCGTTCGAAAATTCTAATGTTGCTGTTCCGTCGGAACTTGTTAAATCAAAGTTACTTAATGAGAGTGAAATGAGCGTGCTTCTAAGGAGTCTGCTCTCGTGACAAAGTCGATACGCGAGAATAGTAGAGATGAAGGAGCACGGAGAATCGTTTGCTATCACTGTAAGGAGCCGGGACATAAATGGTCCGCAGAGAGTAAAGGTTAAGAAGGAGAAAGAGACAGAAACAGAAAACAAAGATATGACTCTCTTGTCTGCCTTCGGTGTGGGAGCCCCGTTTAATTCTGATGATTGGTATATTGACTCAGGTGCTTCAACACACGTGACCTGCAAGAAGAATTGGCTCACCAATTTTCGCCAATTGCCCGGAGAGACAATCACACTAGCAGACAACAAACGGCTTTCATCAGCTAACGTTGAAGATGTGATTTTACCGAAGGACACTCACTATAATCCTAAGTTAAATGGTATAAAAGATGTTTTGTATGTACCAGACCTTAGTACCAATTTGATTTCTGTTAGAAGGGCTGTTGAAAAGGGAATAACAGTAGTTTTTGATACAAGAGGCTGTTCGTTTTATAACCACAACACAGTTAAAGTTATGGGCAAAGCAATAGGTCATGCAACTTTTACAGGCAGCTTATACAGGTTTGATAATGGTCCTGTACTTGAGCGGGTTCTGATTGCTGAGAATATGTCTACTTCTGAGCTGTGGCATCGCCGACCTGGGCATTTGTGCCGAGTCGCCTTGGAGCATCTTCGCAAAGGTAAGGCCACTGGTATTAACTACTCTAAATTAGATACATCCCCCTGTATTGCTTGTGTAAAAGGCAAACAATGCAGGAAACCTTTTAAGCCTATTAAGTTTGACAGAGATACTAGTATTCTGGAGCTCATTCATACCGACCTATGCGGTCCGTTTGATGTAACTTCTCTTGAAGGTAATAAATACTTGCTCGTTTTTATAGATGACTTTACTATAATGGTTTTTGTTTACTTTGTTAAGTCAAAAACGGAAGTCAGAAATAAGTTTAAGGAATTTCAAGCTCAAGTAGAGAGGGAGTCGGGTAGTAAAATTTGTTAGGAATGACAATGGAACTGAGTATGTGAACCATGATTTTTAGGGTTCCGTACCTCGAAAGGAAAAAACGGAACCCTTATAGGATCACTTTGTTGTCCGTCCGTCTGTCAAGACCCTTTTTCTCAGGAATGCGTGGAGGTATCAAACTGAAATTTATGCTAAATACTCGAATCTACGGTTCCATAGAGCTGTAAAAAAATCAAACTTCTAATCCAATGCAATCAAAAGATACAACCGTATATGCTGCAAATTGCAGCATATTTTCAAACTCGCATTGGAATCAAAACCTACAGGGTACTTCCCGTGAACTCAGAATCTTGAAATTTGGTACGAAGCAACGTCTTATATCACTTATAAAGGAAAAATTGCGAAAACCGTAAAATTTTGGTAACAGCAAATAAAAAAATATTTTTAATAAATTTAAAGTTATTACCCATTTCTCTTGAACGCGTGGAGGTATTAAATTGAAATTTATATCAAATACTCAGATATATAACACCGTAAGGCTGCAACAAAATCAAGCTTCTATGTGAACGCAATCAAAAGAAAGAGCAATATAAGCAAATTTTAAAACTTGCGCCTACTCGCAAGTGAATCAAAACCTACAGGGTACTTCCCGTGAACGCAGAATCTTGAAATTTAGTACGAAGTAACGTCTTCTATCACATATGAAGGAAAAATTGCGAAAACCGTAAATTTTTAGTTACAGCATATAAAAAAATATTTTTAATAAATTTAAAGTTACTACCCTTTTCTCTTGAACGCGTAGAGGTATTAAATTGAAATTTGTATCAAATACTCAGGTATATAATACCGTTAGGCTGCAACAAAATCAAGCTTCTATGTCAACGCAATCAAAAGAAAGAGCAATATAAGCATATTTTCAAACTCGCGCCTACTCGCAAGTGAATCAAAACCTACAGGGTACTTTCCGTGAGCTCAGAATCTTGAAATTTGGTACGAAGCAACGCCTTATAGCACATATAAAGGAAAAATTGCGAAAACCGTAAATTTTTAGTTACATCATATAAAAAAATATTTTTAATAAATTTAAAGTTACTACCCATTTCTCTTGAACACGTGGAGGTATTAAATTGAAATGCATATCAAATACTCAGGTATATAACACCGTAAGCCTGCAACAAAATCAAGCTTCTATGTGAACGCAATCAAAAGAAAGAGCAATATAAGCATATTTTCAAACTCGCGCCTACTCGCAAGTGAATCAAAACCTACAGGGTACTTCCCGTGAACTCAGAATCTTGAAATTTAGTACGAAGTAACGTCTTATATCACATATGAAGGAAAAATTGCGAAAACCGTAAATTTTTAGTTACAGCATATATAAAAATATTTTTAATAAATTTAAAGTTACTACCCTTTTCTCTTGAACGCGTGGAGGTATTAAATTGAAATTTGTATCAAATACTCAGGTATATAATACCGTTAGGCTGCAACAAAATCAAGCTTCTATGTCAACGCAATCAAAAGAAAGAGCAATATAAGCATACTTTCAAACTCGCGACTACTCGCAAGGGAATCAAAACCTACAGGGTACTTCCCGTGAACTCAAATCTTGAAATTTGGTACGAAGCAACGTCTTATAGCCCTCGTGATGCCAGCCCTGAAAAATGAAACCATTCAATTAAAAGGTATTAATACCAGTGACGAAACCGTGTCTACTATAGGCCACTTGCAATTAAAATTATTCACAGATGCTCATTCCGATCTTACTTATAAATTCCACGTAATTGAAGAAATAGACTTATAGCCCAGATAAATGATGCGGAAGGCTGAGGACCGTGTGCTGTGGTGCATGTTGGGAGAGGCCTGTGTCCAGCAGTGGACTGCGATAGGCTGATTGAGATTGAGATTTCAAATAATTACATAGTCTTCAAACCTTTTTGCTAATTATTCTGTACTTTATAAGTATTTTTGTAACAGATTTCTTATCTTAATATATAAAATCCTTACTGACTGACAGACACGCTACAGCCGAAACTACTGATCGTAAGAAGATTAAATTTAGCATGTATGTTCCTTGGGCACCGTAGGGTTGCACTAAGGCGGGATTTCCCGAAATTTCCACGGGATCGGGCAAAACGGGAAATTCGAAAATATGTGCGTGCGAAGCCGCTGGCGTCGACTAGTAGTCACTAAAAGCTTTGTAAATCAAAAACTTTGATACAAAATCTTACCATCTTTCATCAGCAGACTTTTGCAAGGCTGGTATAGGTATTTAATAACTTAAATACCTATACCAGCATTATATATAACTATATGCGAATGTTAATATAAAGGATGACTGATTACAAACGACAGAGACCCCATTTTCTTTAATTTATGCTCCTCCAGCTTTCCATACTGTAATGTTATGGATTTCATTTGGCAATAAAAATACCATAACTATGGCTGGTGAACTTTTACTTATATACCTTCAGGTTTGTACGGAACCCTCGGTGCGCGAGTCTGACTCGCACTTGACCGGTTTTTTCTAATTACCTTTCCTCACAGGGTATACAGCATCAGACTACTACCTTATTGCCCCTCTTCTAAAAGTGTTGCGGAGAGAACAATACGGTCTTTCGTTGAAAAGGCTCGGTGTATGATTCAGCAGTCTAATCTCCCGAAGACCTTTTGGGAAGAAGCCATTCGTACTGCTGCGTACATTAAGAATATGTGTCCTCATAGATCTTTGAAAAATTCTACCCTTCACGAGCAATGGTTTAAGGTTAAACCTGATCTTTCGCATTTGCGAGTTTTTGGCTGTCGCGCTTACGTTCATGTTCCTGATTGCGAGCGTAAGACGTTGGATGCTAAAGCCAAGCAGTACATTTTTACTGGTTATTGTATGGATGATAAAGCGTATAGATTTAGGGATCCTACTTGTATTGGAAAAGTAGTTAAGGTCAGGGATGTTGTATTTTTAGAAAACTGTTTTTCCATTGATGATGTCTCGGAAGTGTTGAATTATCACAACATTGTTCTCACATCTGATAACATACAGGTGGATCGCCCAGTTCCGTCCACGGAGGAGGGTTGGAGTTTTGTGATGCGTCTTCCGATTCCGTACAGTTTTGTGATGCGTCTTTCGATCCCGTAACTAATCCTGATCCCGTTCTTTCTGTATCGCATCGATTCCCGCTGTCAGCTGATCGTCAAACAACAGTGACTGACCTTGTTAGAGCTGTGGAACCGGAACCGTCAAGTTCACGTGGTGATGTTGAACCCGAAGCGAGGTATAATTTGAGGGAACGTGAACAGGTAAAATATCTTTTTAATGCTTTTGCTGATGACCAATTGAGTGAAGAACCTTCTTCCTATATCGACGTGCTAAGTAGGCCGGATAAAGTGAATTGGATTGATGCAATGAAGCAAGAATATCAGTCGTTAATGAATAATGATACCTGAGGCCCTAGCCAAACGGCATTCGCTCAGATATCTACTTTCGCTAACGCTTGGTTGCCATGGCAACATAAGGAATTCCTTCTTCTTTGACCACGTGATATATCGAAGGCTTATGTCAGTTCCATACATTTTTGCACTTAGCAATTAGCGATATCGTTAATTGAATGCCATTTGGCTAAGGGGGCTGGACACTCGTAGAAAACGTTGGGCAGAAAGTTATACCTTGTAAATGGGTGTTTAAACTTAAGCGTGACTCTGATGGCAAAATTACTAAGTATAAAGCACGTTTGGTCGCTAAGAGTTTTCGACAATGCTATGGCGTTGATTATGAAGAAACCTTTTGTCCAGTTGTTAGATATTCTTCTCCAAGAATTCTTATCGCTTTGGCTGCTGAATATAATCTTAAGATGCACCATTTAGATATAGATAGTGCTTTTCTTCATGGCGATTTGGAGGAGGAGGTTAACATGATTCAACCAGAAGGCTTTGTTGTTAAAGGTAGAGAGTCTGAGGTGTGTTGGTTGAAAAAGTCATTATACGGCTTAAAGCAGGCTGCTAGGGCTTGGAACAAAAGAACACACCAAGTTTTAATAGCATTGGGTTACAAAAATGTTACGTCTGAACCTTGTGTTTATACTAGACGGGTTGATAATGGTTTTTGTATTCTAGCAGTTTATGTAGATGATCTTGTACTCTTCTATAGCAAATATTGTGAATTAGGTTACTTAAAGGATGGTCTTACGAAACATTTTGGTATAAAGGACTTAGGTAGCCTGAAATTTTGCTTGGGTCTGCATATTAATAGGTCTTCTAATGATGAAATCAAAGTTAATCAGAAACGTTACATTCTCGATATTCTTAAGCGATTTAATATGGAGAACTGTAAGTGTGTTAGCACTCCTATTGAACCTGGTATCAATTTGTGGTCTGTTAATGAAAACCACGAGGTTTTGGATGCTCCATATCGAAGTTTAATAGGTAGCCTTATGTATTTGGCTGTCAGTACTAGGCCAGATATTTCGTACGCCGTAGGCTATCTTAGCCAGTTCAATAAGAAGCCTGCGCATATGCACTGGGTTGCTGCTAAGCGTGTTTTAGCCTATTTGAAAGGAACAGTCGATTGTGGATTGACTTTTAAGAAGTCGGCAAACCGTCTGTTATGTTACGTTGATGCTGATTGAGCTAATGATCATGATAGGAAGTCGTATACAGGGTTCATATTTCTTTATTCAAATGCCCCTGTTTCCTGTGAATGCAAAAAGCAGCAAACAGTTGCACTGTCCTCTACAGAGGCAGAGTACATGGCCTTGTCCTCTGCCTGTAAGGAAGCTGTATCGCTTCAGCAGTTGTTGCAGGATTTAACAGGCAAATATAAACAAGTGGCGCTTGTCAACGATAATCAGAGCGCACAGAAACTTGCACAAAACCCTGTTCATCATAGTCGAACTAAACATATTGACGTCAGATATCATTATATTAGGGAGTTAGTTGGTAATGGTAGGGTTAAATTAGAATATAAGCCTTCCAGTGAAATGATTGCTGACGTCATGACGAAAGGGTTGCCTAAGTCTAAACACATTATGTGCACTTCCCGTTTTGTTTATTGATATATGTTTTTTTTGTTTTTGTTTTTTTTTTAAACACGATATATAACTTTAGCTGTGATTGTGCCTACGTTATTTTATGCTGGTGTGCTTATGTTAGATACTTTAGAGATTTAATTAAATTATGTTTATGTTGTGCTCATGTTTATATTTTTCATTTCTTGTATTATAATATATGCCTTGTAGATATGTGATCATTCATGGACTGCAGATTAAGGGGAGGATGTTGTAATTAAATTCTTTTATTGTAATCTGAGCAGTCCATGCAGGTTGTTTATTTTTATGTGACGTACTTATTATTTTTATATTTGGATCTGTCACGTCTGTTTAGTAGTATTTAAAATGTCAACTAACAAAATCAAATAGAAATTTTGTGTACATGAAAATAACCAGTTTTATTATACTAACTACTCTTATCTAAAGCTGTGGGCCCCTGTAAAGGCTGTGCTCCAACACTAACACTTTCCCGGTTGCGATCCAAAGCCTACGCTTTGGAACCTTGGGGTCCGCTTCGTTGTCTAAAAATATCTAAGAAGCTTTATTTGTTCCACTTCTATTTATAAAAATTGCATGAACATTCAATAAAATACTAGCTATTAATAAACTTTCATATTCATTAATCTTGTATTTTTATCAACTTTCATATTCTTTAGAAGTCATTTTTGAGCTTATCCTAATTGTGGACGTATTAAAACTTTGCTTAACTGGAAGGAAAAGGCGTTTAAACGCCTTGCGTCATTTTGGCTAAACATTAATGAAATGCCTAAGAATTTTTCATGTTGCTTTAAAACTAACATCAATCACAGCAAAACATTCAGTTTTCTAAAACAATCACCTTTCTATTTGTTCGAGATTGAAAATAAATACAACTTTATTTTTCCATACAAATATAAGAAAAGTTCAGCTCCTAATGAAAAATCTGCAGCAATATGTAGAAAATGCAAAAAAAAAATAACTATTATTATTTCTTGGGTTAGGCGGGGTTGTGTATTTACGGCACCGGTAGGAAAAGGTACATTTGCACCCTTATGACCAGACCGACTTTCACTTGTTGCTTATCAAAAATGTGTGAGCAAAGTGGCCTAGGATACTAGGTTATTTTATGATACAGAAACAAACGAGCAACCGCGGCTTCTGGACACCCGCAACACCAGAGGAGCCACAAGGGCATTGCTGGATTTGCACCCCAAAGGATGGGAAAAGGAGTTATGTAGCAGCTGGAATGGCTTATCTGTTAAGCATCGCGACCCGCAACCTTCAAATAATGAGGATGAAAAATCCCTGGTAAGGTTTCAAAGCGCAATGTCACCACAATATAGAAGAATTTAATAAGGTAGATATATTATTTTGAAATACTACTAAAGGGTATGTTTTTACCCACCCGAAACTTTATTTCCATTGAAAAGGATTCCAATTGATTCCTCGTAGATACATCCATACATAATGCATAGTTATAATTTCCGGCCGTCTATCACATTTGAATCCGAGAGGTGTTGAATGGCAGAGCGATCGATAAGTCTGAGCGCTTTTAGGAATTTGTTTGTTTGTGGATGTACACACACACGAGTAAAGCGAAGGTCATGTAAAAAGAATTCCGCGTAGGATAAATAAATAATTATATCTGCTTTTAAGGTTTTGTTCGAAGAAACAGAAAACGAAACCATTATATGAATTGTTGGTAACCCTGGGCTCTAACTCTATACGGATGATATTGTTGTGAATATAATAACCAAGTGGTTTAACTACGAACATACCAAAACAATAACACTATTTGGCAATAAAAATAAGGTTTACCAACTTTATGTGCGTACCAACTTAGAATAGGTATCTTTAACATATTTACTAAACTAGCCGTTTCCCGCGGTTTCACCCGCGTCCTGAGGGAACTACTTCGCATACCCGAAAAACCCTAATATCTTACGGACCCCTGTTTTTTCAAAAATAAAATATAGCATATGTTACTCGCAGATAATGTAACTTTCTAATGGTGAAAGAATTTTTAAAATCGGTCTAGTACTTTTTGAGTTTATCCATTACAAACAAACAAACAAAAATACAAATTTTTCCTCTTTATAATATTAATAATAGTGTAGAAACAGCTAATAGCTCGCTAAAATCCGCAACGAATACGTGAGTGGAAGACTCGGTGCACGTGACTTCGCAGACAAGATGCAGGAGTACTCTCCTTAGATGTACCGATCCATACCACATGGTCATGTGAAAAGGAGGCCACCAGGCTACGTTGGAAATTTGGCACTACAGCTTGACCTCTCCAGTCGGAGACCTAAAGGAAGACCTAAGACGAGGAGAGATGTAATGCTAAAGGACAAGAGTGAATGCAAGGTGACTGATGATGTTGTTACGGATAGAGCGAAGTGGAGGAGAAAATAAAGAAAGCTGACCCTAGCACCATGTAGGATATATAGCTAGCAATAGAGAGAGCTAAAAGGCAGCTCTCTATATTCTGTTTATAAAAAGTATTCTATCAATCTGCCTGGGTAAAATCTATTTGGCAAAACAAAGGTGTGTTCTCAAATAAAATAACGTATTTGTATGTGCACACAAGGCTTTGGCTCAGTTCCCCATCGTTTTGGGGCATCGTTCTGGGTCAGTTGTTGGCAAACACATATAGTGATGGGTTAGTGATGAACTACTGTTTGCCTGGGTTAAGTTCCATTACTATTTTAGATAAAATTATAAACTTCAATTTTGACCACTTTATTGATTCTACTTAGTAAAAGAGGATCTTTAAATAAAAGACTTTTATTCTATTATTACAGTAAATTATGTGAATTAAATTTAAATCAAATTATTATGCTCACGTTACCTTTCAGTAAAGGGTTGCCACAGAAAGAAAATAATATTAGACATAGTCTTAATATAAATTTGTGTAGTTGGTCATACAATAATGATCAATTTCATGTTTTTGACTGTAACAATTATGTTAGTAAAGCTTTACATTTGACGCAAGGTACTTGTTATCTAAATTATTATTATAAGAAACAACTAGCTGAGTCGCTAGATTTTGTATTGAAATTTCAGCCAAGAATTTGGCTAATAAACGTGTTGCCCCTTTACAGCAACAAAATGATATTTATAATGATTCAGCCAATATTTTACACAGTCTGACATTTCTATTAATTTAAATTAAATAATTCGACAATAGAGAATACCTCTTGCAATGACACTTTCATTAATAATGGGCTGGTATGTACAAATAATTTGCCCAATTCAACTAATAATACATTTAGAAATTCGCAAGTATTAAAACTGGTACACCAAAATATACAAGGTATGTCAAATAAAGATTTAGAAGTGGAGTTGTTCATGAACGGTGAATGCATTGATATTTTGTGTATAACAGAACATTGGCTTAAAGATCACCAGTTCATGTGCAATTTTAATAACCATCTAGTTGGTAGTTCGTTCAGCAGAAAAAATGCAATACATATTCGTTGATTTTAGTTAACAAGCTGCTTAAATTTAAGAATCGTAGTGACATTGTTAGTTTCTCTGTTGAACGGACAGTTGAAATAGCCTGTGTGGAGTGTTGAGTGTGTATAGGCCACCATCATCCTTCTATGATAACTTTGAAAGTGTCGGATGATGTGTTACGGAAGCTATGCCAACAAAATAAATCTATAATAGTAGGTGGCGATTTTAATATTAATTTACTAGAAGATTCCCTGAATTGCCAAAAAATTAAGAATTTGTTCAAGTCATATAATCTTGCATGCTTATTTTTGGAACCCACCAGGATAACTTCCACGACATCTACTTGTATAGACAATATATTTACAGACATTGTACCAGTTAGAAAGCAAATAATTAACAAATTAACATCAGATCATTGTGGACAATCTATAACATTTGCTATGCAGTCTAAAAAAATAGGTAGGTAGAAAGGAATTGAGTGTCGTGCCGAAAAAAATGTTGCGTCGTCTGGAGGGACTTAAGGATAAACTCACAAGTACACTACCATATTTATGCTATAATAACGATCCTAATAAGTTTTACAATTCTTTCTTTGACATGTACTGTACTATATTCAATTCTATCTTTGTCCCTAAGAGGATCTCAGTTGCTGGTACTACATCCTTCAGTGAATGGGCAGCCACTGGAATTTATAAAAGTAGAAATAAGCTTCTTTTTTTTTTATTAGGAAAACATACAGTTTTTTTACAACTAATTATACAACTATCTTAATAGCTAGTAACCATTTACACGTTTTCACATTTACTTATTTAATGCTTGATCATTGATTTACTTATTTAAATATTTTACAAATATAAACATACATAAACACAAGCTATACGTAGAAACTAAACAAACTAATCATAGAACCGATTTGAACCACTGGTAGGCAAGGATACGTCTATAAGTAGAGGCACTTGTATTAAAAAGGTCTAGAGTGTCTAATTGTGCTAAATCGTTGATATAGCTCTCAGTTCTTATAAAGAATGAGCCCTTCCTATAATGTGTAGCGCCACGGGCGACATGCAAAGGATAAGGTACTCGTACTGACCTAGAAGGAACTCTTAAATGTAAATTGCTGAGCAGAGGGTGAGAATCAATTTTAGATTGAGCTATATTTACTAAAAGTGTGATGTCCGCTATTTTTCTCCTATCAAAGAGTGGGAGTAGGTGTTGCCGCTTACATCTCGCCTCATAACTGTCCATAAAAAAATAACTTGGCAGTTTCTTCGTATCATAGATAAAAAGCTTATACAGAGTGTTGATATGCATTTGCAAAATATTTTCAGGGGTGAATATACTACCATAACTGAATATAAATTCATAAAAAATGAGTCAAAAAACTTTAAAGAAATTTTTCATATCATGCATTTAAAAATCAGTTCGGTGTATTGACCCTCGTCGTCGCTCAGCTGATCGCCGCGAGCTCGCATTGTAGTAACCTAACACATACAAGCACACGTACCTACCATATAGTTTTATTCTGCATCAGTCAACAGTTTATTCTGATTTACTACCGAAGTAAAATTTTATGAAAATAGGGTCTTATATTATCGCACACTATTTAAAATAATGTAAGGTGATTAAGTATAATGTCTATATTGTATTACTAAAATATTTTGCAAATGCAGATCAACACCCTGTATTAATCCAGACGTAATATAGACGTCAATAACATCATAATATATTCACACTCAACTGATAACCGAAGACATCATCTACCTGTACGAAAACAACCTTTCTGAGGGTTCACCCACTTTAGTTATTCGACAACCATTTTGACCCACAATAGCCATTCGAGAGCATGCAGCGAAGTGTAATGGTTCAGAATATTACTGTTTTTACGTTCAAGATACGATACTCCTTTGAAAAATTTATAACCTGTCAGTTTTCCTGCGAAAGCGTATCGTCTTAAGATGTTTCCAGATTTTTGAGCCTTTGTTACTAGTATACAAAGAGATCTTTTGTTACCGCTTTGTGAAAGAGAAATCTCGCGACTGGCCTTTCGATTTTCTGAAAAATAACTAGATGTCCTTTTAACAATATTACCTAGACGAGACGAGTATGCTGACTGTTTACGAATTCGCAGATATGTTATATTTTTAGTAAGTTTTAATACTTCGATCTCAAGCATGCTCTTCACGGCAGACTTCAAAAGCCATACTATCACCTCGGCATTCACGCTTGAATGCCACCAGAAACTAAAAGAGGTAGGTAAACAAAACAAATTAACACTGCAATGGATCAAGGGCCACAGTGGCTCAAGAAGGAATGACGCAGCTGACGTACTTGCCTGAAGAGGAGCCACTTTAGAGGTGGTGGGACCCGAGCCCATTATTCCCCTCCCTTCTGGTTTTTATCGCAACCTGGTAAGAAATAGGACCAGGACTAAACACAACCAGTCCTGGATTGGTATTGAAACATGTAGGCAGGCCAAGGAGGCTCTTCCCGCAGTAGACGGTAAGATAGCCAAACAAGTCCTCCGGCTGTCCAAACAACAACTGCGGACAGTCACGGCCGCCTACACAGGACACGGATTCTTTAATAAACACCTATTTACTATAGGTATCACCGACAGCCTGCTGTGCAGGGCCTGTATGGCAGCAGACAAGACGGCAGCCCACCTGCTCCTCGACTGCCCTGAGGTTGCACAGTACAGGTAGCAGTACCTGTCCAGATACAGCACCCTGAGGGAAGCAGTGGGCCACATCAAGAGTCTGCTGGCTTTCCTCGAAGAGCTGGGGTGGCTGGAATGACGACACCATTCCCACCCGCACGCAAAATACACGCCAAGACGTGGAGTTGCGGAAACAGCCCGTGCCATCAAGTAAGTCAAGTAAGTAAGCCGTGCTGTTTAAATACACAAAAGTTAAGTAATATGTATATCCCTACTAAAATTATAAATTCGAAAGTGTGTATGTATGTTCCGTTTTCACGCTAAAACGGCTGAACCGATTTTGTTGAAATTTTATATAAAGATAGATTGGACCATGGAGACAGACATAGGCTACCATAAGTTGCAAAAAATTAACTGGGAGGAATTGTAGGGAGAGTAGAAATTAGTACGGCACAAATTTACCTCTTGGAAGTAAGAACGCATGCGCTGTAATAATTGAGTGCGCATGTGCTATCGTATATCACTGTCAGTACTGTCACATCATACATAATGTCATATTGTGCACGGTGCTTACATTGTTTGCATATATTATTAGAAACTAATAATTATATACTATACGCTTAAACGGCTGAAACGATTTTCTCAACTTATATTATAAATGCGAAAGTTTTCATAGATATACATATATTTGGACATGTATTGAAACATGGCTTTGACATTTGTCTGTATGCAAGGTGCTGTTATTATGTACCTTTCGGTAGATAATGTCATGGATACTGACCGAGTTACTTTGTACCCTATAATGTTTCTGAAGTCTTTAGAATAATCAGGAGTGTCTTCACACAAATTGAGACTGAAAGTAGATTTGTGTTACCCCAAATTTACCGCGTGCGAAGCCGCGGGCAAAAGCTTGTGTTGGAATAAAACACGCACAATATGAAAATCATCATCTGCCTGCTGCCATCATGGTCTATGACCATGGCATGCTACTGAGCTCGATTGCCGCAATATATGTATATCATAACTGTATGACTTAAAAAAAACTATTTTATTTATTGGATGTTTTAAATTAAATAACTGTATAAATAAAATAGTTAAGTATCTATCTATGTTATAGCGATCGACTCAAGAGTGTCTAGAAGAGGATTAGGCAAAAATCGAATTACATATTTTACGTAATAAGCTCGACGGTTTAACGATGACTCATGATGACAAAATTAAACCTAAAGGTTATGGATGCAATTATTTAAACACGCTTTTATTAGGTCGGCATGTATGTAACTACCTATATAATGGAATCTAAGGTAACTAATTTAACCATCTTCCAAGGGTCGTAGGGTAATGAAAATTGGCAGCTGTATGTAGTTCTGATGACAATACAATAATGTGGTACTGTCGAACTGATGTGATGATGGAGCCGGAAGATATAAACTGGAACTCGACATGTATGTAACTAACTATGTAATGGAACCTAAGGTATAACTAATTTAACCATCTTCCAAGGGTCGTAGCGTAATGAAAATTGGCAGCTGTATGTAATTCTGATGACAATACAATAATATGGTACTGTCAAACTGATCTGATGATGGAGCCGGAAGATATGAACTGGCACTCGACATGTATGTAACTAACTATATGTAATGGAATCTAAGGTAAGTAATTTAACCATCTTCCAAGGGTCGTAGCGTAACGAAAATTGGCAGTTGTATGTAGTTCTGATGACAATACAATAATATGGTACTGTCAAATTGATCTGATGATGGAGCTGGAAGACATGAACTGGAACTTCATGATGGAAAATCGTATCATAGCTGGATTTCTTAGAAAAGTCTTGTAATGAACTTTGGCCACGATTAATTTTCAAGGTTTGATGATGAAGCCGGAGATAGGCACTGGCATTCCATGATGGAATATCGTTTCATAGTCGTGTTTGCACTTGTGAGAAAGTCCATGTAATGGACTTTGAACACGATCAGGTTTCAAGGTTATAACAAACCAATTATATATTGTAGACCACGCAGTGGTGTAGTTAGGGTCCCGTACTTTTGCGGCTGGACAGGCGTATGTGGCCCTGAGTAGAGTAAATTCACTTAGTGCTCTCCTGATTGAAGAGCTAGACTGTTATAAGATTACAGATAAAGCACCATGTAATACAGACACACAGGCGGAGATGGAGAGGATGCGGGCTCATTAGCCTACTTAAAATAAATGTATAAATGTAAAAAATATTTCGTTATCAAAGACCAAAAAGTATAAAATAAATTAATAGTTTAAAAAAACACTAGAGAAACACGTTTTTATAAATGTACGTAAAAACAAAAAATAAATTATGGATCGTTCAAATTGTCTCTATTTCTAGGCTGAAGTGTAAACTGTGTGCTTTTAATAATCTGGGGGCACGGCAGTGCCCCCACCAAGTCGAGCAAAAAAATCAGCACGGCCGTACCATCCTTTTCTCGAAGCAATTCAGGCCATTTTCGACCCCCTATAACTTCGTTGTGGATAAAACTAGAAGCCCGTTTTTTTAGTAACCATGCAGGCATTGTAAAAACATGGTGTATTTAAAATTTCATTCAATTCGAACTAGTAGTTTAAGAATTATAACGAGTCAAAATTCTTGATTTTGTCACTCACTGACCGATCACCAAAAGTCTAAAGCACTTCTAGCAGACAAAGAAGCTTCAAATTTAGAATACGATTAGTGTTTAGTATATGAATCAAGGAAAAATTCAAATATTTTTCAATTTCTATCCAGTTTTCGAGATACATCAACTGCATAAATAACTTTGTAATCCTATATAAATATAAAGGATTACAAAAGTACATTTGCAGTTAGAGCTTTAATTAAGAAAGTTCGTTGTTGGTGTACAAGACGTAGAATGTACCGGAAAAGACAAAAGTAAGACTATTTAAAAAAGAAAAGAGATCCCATAAAAACAATACTTGTCAAAAATACCATGTCTCGCGACCGTAAAAAGTTGTGAGATCCATGTAATACCAAGTCGGTTAATTAAAAATCTTTAATGTTTTAAATAAATATATTGACTTGGCAATCGCATTAAACAATCTAATTTATATATGTATTACTTATGAGATATATTGTGTTTTCATGCGATGGCCGAGTCAATCTATTTATTTAAAACATTAAAGATTTTTAATTAACCGACTTGGTATTACATGGATCTCACAACTTTTTACGGTCGCGAGACTTGGTATTTTTGACAAGTATTGTTTTTATGGGATCATATTTGATTGTAAAAGCGTGGGGCGCTGGAACAGGAGACTTTATTGTTAACAAATACTAATACTACCTTCCTGGCGGAAGCTGCATGAGGTCGCACAAGAGCATAGCATTTATGCCGCCAAAGGGTTACCGAAGGGAACCAAAGATATCTCGTCCACGAACAAGAACTCTACATTATGCCACTGTTGACGCATTACCCTTTTGTACTTAATTTCCTGAAAGAAGAGGCGTTAAAAATGTCGGTGAATGTCGTCTTCCTCGCTGATGGCGCATGTTTTGTCTGAGTTCGAAAAACTTTTACTTTGAAAAGACTGTTTAATGTAGATCCATTGATTTTAAACTTTCGCGATTTGTTGAAGACGAGCAAAACGTCGGAAACAAATAGGTATTTATACCTTAAATAAGTTAACGCGAGTAAGACCCGCTAAATTATTTTGTATAATGTAGATCCACTTACTACTCGTGCTGCAACTCCAGTTAGAGCGCCAATTTGTATAACCTGCTTCCCGTAGCATCTGTTCACTTGATTTTTGAACAAATTTAACAAGAACGTTTTTCCTGTTCCAGCGCCCCACGATTGCACAATCAAATATTATGATTAAAAGCACATAGTTTACACTTCAGCCCAGAAATAGAGACAACTTGAACGATCCATAATTTAATTTTTGTTTTTACGTGCATTCTAGTGTTTTTTAAACAATTATTTTTTGATATCAATGTCCAAAGAAATATCCGCATATCTAAAGAAACATAACGACGACCGTTTGGCGCAGTGGAAGTGTAAGCAACTGCTACGCCGAAGGTCGCGGGTTCGATTCCCGCTCAAGTCAAACATTTGTGTGCATGAACATGGATGTTTGTCTTGGTCTGGGTGGTTCTATGTATAATATGTAGATATGTATTTACAAAAAAGTATACATGTACGTGAATTCATTATCTAGTACCCATAATACAAGCTCTGCTTAGTTTGGGACTAGATGGTGATGTGTGTATGTGGTAAAAAGAAAAATAAATAGACTTGTAATGACAACGAGACGCAGCCAAACCTTTGCTTAGAGAATACGGCGTCGCTTTACAAGTAGTTAGACAGGAACAACGGGAAGGATGTGTCCCAGTACCGAGCGATTACACGCCGTCTCTCATATCTTTAACAAGCCAATCTAAGACCACCTGGAGCTTGGATAACTTTTCACACTTTTCACGTAGACTCTAGTTTATATTTTCCTTTGTTTTAAGCTTATAGATTACTCATAATTGTTATGCTAGTTGATTTTTAGTTAGTTCTCATACTAAGCTTAATGTTTAGTGAGACACAGTTTTATTTACCGAACTAGCAGCCCGCCCCGGCTTCGCACGGGTGGACATTTGTTTTTTAAATATCTTTCTATCTATCGCCACCATAGGTACCCCGGGCACACACCTCTGTCTTTTCGAAGTTATGTGTGTATTAAAATGTTAATTATCGTTCGCTTAATAATGTGCCCGATAGATGGCAATAGGCTCGCCCCCTATTACATTGGGACCGAAACATAACTGGCGAAGTGTGGTTGTGTAATACACCTCTGCTACCACTTCAGGGTAAAAAGTAGTGAAGTTATGATTCTTTCTATCTATCTATATCGTCAAGCCTGTCTCCCATTAGTGAGGGCAGAGACTATGGAACGCCACATGCTTCGTGGCAGAATAGTAAGCATAAATAGTATACTTTTAGTTTAATTTAGGTAGGTGCGTTTAAGTAATTAATTTCTAGTGGAATTACCGACATTTCCATTTGATGCACCCGCAATGCCGTACTTTTACATTTGTAATTTCTTTGGAATTGCATGTTCAATTTGAATAATGCAAAATGCAATCTACAGGTATTGAAACAGTCTTCTGAAACTTAAAATGATTTATTTCATTATTATACATTTTAAATAATCGATCGCATCAAGAAAGTCTCGTCCCGACAGAATATCGGTGTGCGACCGGTGAATTTATTTTGTCACGCATAATTTAATTTTGCTACATCTTTTAAGATATTCATTATAATTATATTCTGTAAAAGACAATTTCTATGAGCATTAAATACAAAACATATCTAGCATATTTGATTGGTTAAGAAGTAATACTGCATTGCTTAAAATAGCTTCCAAAATAGCCCATAATATTTTTCTAATTTTTTACGGAGACTCAAGAAACGGCCTTACCGCATGATGTACGTCCTTGAAGTCACCATTATCATTCATGTACAAGCCAAATAGATTTTTTTAATTACTGAGTTCGTATGACCACCTTCTGGCTCCTTCATCGGACCCTAGAGGATCCTAAGTTACCATCTGCACCAAAGTGCTCGGTAAGACGAATGTAACGAGCCCAAACTCGATAGAGTTTTGTCATTTATTTACTGAGTTCCTATGGCCACCTTTCGATTCAGATCAGCTCTATGTCATAATCATTTTTCATTTTCATCCATTTTACATTTATATACAGAATTTCAGCTAAATCGGTAACCGGGAAGTGCATCAAATTTACTTCAGAAATTTTATTTCAGACATCAGGATAGGTGAAGGTAAATAAAAAATGCTAATAAAATGGGCCTACCTGAATATTTTTTTTATGGGACCAATTAGAAACTATCCCGCATCAAAAAAAAAAAAAAATCACGTAAATCGGTTCAGAAACTTCGGAGAAATCGGTGAACATACATACATCGAAAAAAAAATAACCGGCCGAATTGAGACCCTCCTCCTTTTTTTTGAAGTCGGTTAAAAATATATTTTGTCGTGACGATTCCGTGTGGTGACAAGTTAAGATAACGAAATTCCACTTCTCCATTTCCAGGCGACTAGGAAATATTCACGGACCAAATAGTATCATTGCCTGTGGTGTACCAACGGATGTATGTATGACGGATAGGCCAAATCCTCTTTTTGACTCACTGTGCTACTGTGAAGCAAATTAGGATAGGCTTAAGTCTAGCAGAGGACCGCTAAAGGCTGTAAAGAAATAATATTTTGATACGATCGTGAAACTTTCTGGGTATAACTCTAATCTGCCGTATTATAAATTAATATAAAACCTTATAAAATTAATTAATTATTATAAAGAAAATACCGCACGAATGAAATTTTCTACTTCCCTGAATTTAAGGTCCTTTACCTTTATTCATTTTATAAGCCGTTTTCCATGAATTTTAATACGGTCTTATCATGTTCACTGTTTGTGCCCCCAGTGTGGGGCACTAGACCCGTCTCTCAACAAGTGGGTCATATGGTTCAGTTCGTACTTTTTATGGTCAGTTAAATTTTTCTTCATAATCATTTTTACAGAAATTTCAATACTAGCTCAACTTTTGTTATACTTGTGTGTAATAATCTAAAGGGAAGGTATTGTTATATTGAAAAGAATTGTATACCGTATTTGGCATAAGTTATGTACGTAGTAATACGCAGATTTTTGCTTTTTAACCGACTTCAAACAAAAAAAAGGAGGAGGTTCTCAATTCGGCCGGTATATTTTTTTTTCGATGTATGTACACCGATTTCTCCGAGGTTTCTGAACCGATTTACATAATTCTTTTTTTGTTTGATGCAAAATAGTGTCGAATTGGTCCCATAAAATATGACTCACGTAGGCCCAGTGGTTTTTATTTTATGAGCATTTTTTCATTTACTTTCACCTATCCCGAAGGCTGAAAATCCTATGTACGAGTATAATATTGTGACGGCCGGTGTTATGCCAAATTGTCATCACTACCGTCGTCAAAGACTACTGACGTCTACACGACAAACTGGCCGGTCGTCAAACATAATAATTAGCAAAAAGGTTTGAAGACTATTTCATTATTAACCGACTTCAAAAAAAGGAGGAGGTTCTCAATTCGTCGTAATCTTTATTTTTTTATGTATGTTCCCCGATTTCTCTAAGAAGCCTTGACCGATTTCAAAAATTCTTGTTTTGATTGAAAGAATATACCTCCCAGTTGGTCCCATGATCATCAGGTCAGGATCTGATCATAGAATCCTGAAAAAATCGGAGGAACTCTTCAAATTTTATAAGCACACTTGAAGCGATTTGACGATAACAACCCAATGCCGTCGAGTTTGGGCTCGTTTGAGTCGTCTTTACATTGACTTTGATGCTGGATGATTTCCATGGTCTGATGATAGAGCTGGAAGATAACCATGAGATCTTTGTGATACAACAACCCAATCTCATCGAGTTTAGGGTCGTTTGATTCGTCTTTACATGGGCTTTGATACTGGATGTTTTCCAGGGTATGATGATGGATTCGGAAGGTGGCCATGGGATCTTTGTAATACAAAGACGCAATCTCATTGAACTTGGGCTCGTTTGATTCGTCTTTACATGGACTTTAGTGCTGAGTTTACCAAACTCTGATGATGGAGCAGGAAGGTGGCCATGGGATCTTTGTAATACAAAGATGCAAACCCATTGAGTTTGGGCTCTTTTGATTCGTCTTTATAAGGACTTTAGTGCTGAATATTTACCAATCTCTGATGATGGAGCAGGAAGGTAGCCATGGGATATTTGTAATACAATTACGCAATCCCATTGAGTTTGGTCTCGTCTGATTCGTCTTTACATGGACTTTAGTGCTGAATGTTTTCCAAAGTCTGATGATAGAGCAGGAAGGTGCCCATGGGATCTTTGTAATACAATAACGCAATCCCATCGAGTTTCAGCTCGTTTGTTTTGTCTTGGCAAACACTTTGGTACTGGATGATTTTCGGGATCTGATGATGGAACTAAAACGAACGTGCTTAGGCTAGTTAGTTGATAAATTATTTTTAAATAAAAAAGAACCGACTTCAAAAACACTAAAGAACTAAAAAGCAAAAAATAATTGGTTATGGAGCAAAACTTTTTGCAGTCGGTGCCAAGTCAAGTATTTCTTAACTACTACTACTATAAAACCTCTACACTTTTTTATATAACTTTCGTTGTTGATAGAGTAGGTAGTTTGTAATTGAGTAACTTTTTGCGTAAGGGCTTGGCACCGACTCCAAAACGTTTTGCTCCATAACCAATTATTTTTTGCTTTATAGTTCTTTAGTGTTTTTGAAGTCGTTTCTTTTTTATTTAAAAATAATTTATCAACTAACTAGCCTAAACACGTTCGTTTTAGTTCCATCATCAGATCCCGGCAATCATTAAGTACCAAAGTGTTTGCCATGACAAAACAAACGAGCTGAAACTCGATGAGATTGCGTTATTGTATTACAAAGATCCCATGGGCACCTTCCTGCTCTATCATTAGATTTTGGAAAATATTCAGCACTAAAGTCCATATAAAGACGAATCAAACGAGACCAAACTCAATGGGATTGTGTAATTATATTACAAATATCCCATGGCTACCTTCCTGCTCCATCATCAGAGTTTGGTAAATATTCAGCACTAAAGTCCTTGTTTGGAAATGACAGTTTTAAGTTAGATGACGTAAACACTCTGTCAAGTGTTCGCAAAATTCGCCACTAACTGGCAACATGGCGCTGGCCGAATGGATAATACATCCCCTTACCGTTCTGAAGGCGTGTGTTCAAATCCTAGTCATAACAGTTTTGTGATTTTTTTATGAAATTTGGAAAATGTTTCAAGGACGTAAAACATGCGGTAATGCCAAGTTTTTATGGTATTCTTCAAAACAAGTGAATATAGAACAAAACTAAGGCTTGAATGAAACAAGACTGACTCCATCAGGATAGTTCTTCAAAATTTAATTCTATAACTGATTCATCTGTTCAAAATTAAATTGCACTTTCAGCTCTGTAATACATGCTCATAATTATGGAAATAAGAATACCAAAGAACATAATTATTAAATATTTGAATGAGGGATTCGTTTTTATTATAAAGTAGTTTTCAAGATATCAACATTCAAATATTTTGTGCCCAGATGGGTCATAATTTGTTACGGATGAATTAGAAACAGAAATGAAAAATTTTATTAAGAAAACCATTATATTTTAACAACTATAATAATCTTTTTTTATAAAAACAATTATCAGTGATCATATCACGGAAGAAACACTTCTGAAACTCTAAAACAGTATCTATACTATAATAAAACTGTAGAGGTGAAAAAGTCTGTACAGTAAAGATATTTTGGCGAAAATTAGCTAAAAAATCTAGGAAAATGCTAAAAAGCAATACTTGATATTTTTTTAATTTATGTCTGTCTGCCTGTCTTTCCCTATATTGTTAAAGATCTCTGAAATGGCGAAATTGATTTCAATAAAACTTACACTCATGTACAAAGGATACTCAAACCTATAAAATAGTATATGTTCCCCACCACGGAAACCAGACTCTCATAATCATTACCAAACCAAGTACGGTCAAGCGTCTTTGACGCTATATTAATCACTTCATATTTACTTATTTATAAACACATTAAGGTATTTATAACTAATACATATTTTTTCTCAGAAGGCTATTCATTTCCTCTCGTTAATATAATAATAAAAGGAGAAATACCAAATACGGCCTGTAGCAGCCAGAAAGTAGTGAATCGTTGAAATTAAAGATATAATTTTTAAAATGTATACATCGTTTTCGTTTCTTGATAGAGCTTCGGTGAAAGATTTCAGTTTTTAAAGATTATTGTTTTGAATAGGCTATGGTAATAGCGGATGAATGTCTTATGTTGCCAGCATTATAAATAAAATGAAGTATGGTAGGCAGAAATTGTTTTAAGGAAATAATGTTGTTATTATTATATTAGAAAACAATATCTCTTATTTACTTTATAAATATATTCGTACCATGAATCAAGAAATATATAATTTATTATATATTCCATAATTATTAATCGGTAAAAATCGTTTTGTTTTTTAATCCATAGTATAAATATTTTTTCAAACCATTGCAACACATTTTTTATTTGTTATGTCATTCTTGTTGCTACTACCCACAATATACTTATCTGTAGTTGATGAATGAATGTTTTGCTCTGATTTATTGGTGTTTTCGTGCGGGTTTAATTGTAATGTAGTTGAATATAAGTTCAATAATAATAATCACCACCTTCTAACCATGCTAAGAATATGCAGCGGTGTTCGTGATTGTGGTTAGTTTTTTTGGACGAGTATAGTACGAGGTTCCCTAGTACACAGGTGATAATTCATTATTATTGGCCTCTCTTTATGTAATTTTTGTTCTATATGACACAAAGACATACCTTTATTTACTCCTAGGTATTATATTTATGTTAAAATTCAATTTTAAGGTATATTTAGTTGTGGAATAATTTCCCTTTCAAATATCTCGTATCTTATTTCCACCAAAAGTTATTAAAAAAATAATTATACAGGGTAATAGAGTAGTCATTTATCTTCAAAACACACATGGTTTCGTGTTTGTCCTTGCCAGGCCCATAATGTATGGCCAAATGGTACATCTCCTTTATATTGATTTATGAAAGGGAAAATACGATATCGACTATTTTATTCTGCACAAGGCCAGACGGACACGACGTATAAATCAGAAGAACGAAGTTCAAATACTTTTTTTTGTACTTAGTTAGACTGCAATTATTTCAAATATATAATTTGGCCAATATGCGGATTAAGCTAAACTGTACAATAAATTACAGATCGTTTTATTAGTTGGTCACAGAAACATTCCCATAGACATCGAAAGTGTTGGCTCTGAAGAACTAACCATAATCAATTTCAATGAATTATAGGAAAATTACAGGAGAAAGATTGGAGATTGAACGAAAAAAACATACATACATATACTCACGCCTTTTCCCCGTCGGGGTAGGCAGAGACAACGGAACGCCACTTACTTCTATCCATACAAACCTCACGCGCTTTCTCTACATTAATTACTCTTTTCATACATGCTCGCCGGTTCCTAAATCGGAATCCTATCCATCAGTCTCACCCCACAGATACTACACAGTGATCGCATCTCAACTGCGTTAATTCTGCTTTCATGAAAAAAATTACGTATAAAAAAAACATGATTCCATCATGCTTTTTTTTAAATTTTATTAGTTAATTATAAAAAATAATTTTGATTTAACTGTCTCAGTCGTTGCATTTATTGTAGTGCTTTGCTGTCATGTGGTCAGTTTAATAACTTAGATGGCTCTAAATCACTTAATGCGATACCATCTAAATTCTTCACTCGACTTAAAGCTACATATATCTAACCTTGCGCGATTTTTTTCCCCAAGATCTATCACTGCCCTCTCCAATGTTGTACCTTGGAGCTTGTGAACAGTGACAGCCCAACTTAAAATTAGCGGGAGCATTAACTTCTCAACATCACCGTAACCTTTATTCGCTTGAAAAGTTGCAGATGCTGGTGTGATTGATACTAGATCCTCCGCATATTTTACCCTAGTGCCCACAGTTTGATCATCAAATTTAATGAACACTGCTTCGGGCAGTTCTCCTGCTTCTAGTTGATCACGGCGAAGGGCTGGCCACTTCATTTTTTTAATAATTACCATTGCTCCGTTGAATAGTCCATCTGAGACTGCCATATTCCTTCTTAACATCACCCTGGAGCCTACGCCTATCTTTATGCTGTGTAACAATCCTCCACACTTGTTTGATTTTTATATTTATTTTCTAACTTTCATTTTAACCCGTAAACCTAACTTTAAAAAAAGTTGACCAAAAAAGTTATGTACTTCTTTATTTAAAAAGTAAGCAAATTGTAATTTTATGATTAAATTTAAAAAGTTTCAGTTTTCCAGGGTATGATGATGGATTCGGAAGGTGGCCATGGGATCTTTGTAATACAAAGACGCAATCTCATTGAACTTGGGCTCGTTTGATTCGTCTTTACATGGACTTTAGTGCTGAATGTTTACCAAACTCTGATGATGGAGCAGGAAGGTGGCCATGGGATCTTTGTAATACAAAGATGCAAACCCATTGAGTTTGGGCTCTTTTGATTCGTCTTTATAAGGACTTTAGTGCTGAATATTTACCAATCTCTGATGATGGAGCAGGAAGGTAGCCATGGGATATTTGTAATACAATTACGCAATCCCATTGAGTTTGGTCTCGTCTGATTCGTCTTTACATGGACTTTAGTGCTGAATGTTTTCCAAAGTCTGATGATAGAGCAGGAAGGTGCCCATGGGATCTTTGTAATACAATAACGCAATCCCATCGAGTTTCAGCTCGTTTGTTTTGTCTTGGCAAACACTTTGGTACTGGATGATTTTCGGGATCTGATGATGGAACTAAAACGAACGTGCTTAGGCTAGTTAGTTGATAAATTATTTTTAAATAAAAAAGAACCGACTTCAAAAACACTAAAGAACTAAAAAGCAAAAAATAATTGGTTATGGAGCAAAACTTTTTGCAGTCGGTGCCAAGTCAAGTATTTCTTAACTACTACTACTATAAAACCTCTACACTTTTTTATATAACTTTCGTTGTTGATAGAGTAGGTAGTTTGTAATTGAGTAACTTTTTGCGTAAGGGCTTGGCACCGACTCCAAAACGTTTTGCTCCATAACCAATTATTTTTTGCTTTATAGTTCTTTAGTGTTTTTGAAGTCGTTTCTTTTTTATTTAAAAATAATTTATCAACTAACTAGCCTAAACACGTTCGTTTTAGTTCCATCATCAGATCCCGGCAATCATTAAGTACCAAAGTGTTTGCCATGACAAAACAAACGAGCTGAAACTCGATGAGATTGCGTTATTGTATTACAAAGATCCCATGGGCACCTTCCTGCTCTATCATTAGATTTTGGAAAATATTCAGCACTAAAGTCCATATAAAGACGAATCAAACGAGACCAAACTCAATGGGATTGTGTAATTATATTACAAATATCCCATGGCTACCTTCCTGCTCCATCATCAGAGTTTGGTAAATATTCAGCACTAAAGTCCTTGTTTGGAAATGACAGTTTTAAGTTAGATGACGTAAACACTCTGTCAAGTGTTCGCAAAATTCGCCACTAACTGGCAACATGGCGCTGGCCGAATGGATAATACATCCCCTTACCGTTCTGAAGGCGTGTGTTCAAATCCTAGTCATAACAGTTTTGTGATTTTTTTATGAAATTTGGAAACTGATTCATCTGTTCAAAATTAAATTGCACTTTCAGCTCTGTAATACATGCTCATAATTATGGAAATAAGAATACCAAAGAACATAATTATTAAATATTTGAATGAGGGATTCGTTTTTATTATAAAGTAGTTTTCAAGATATCAACATTCAAATATTTTGTGCCCAGATGGGTCATAATTTGTTACGGATGAATTAGAAACAGAAATGAAAAATTTTATTAAGAAAACCATTATATTTTAACAACTATAATAATCTTTTTTTATAAAAACAATTATCAGTGATCATATCACGGAAGAAACACTTCTGAAACTCTAAAACAGTATCTATACTATAATAAAACTGTAGAGGTGAAAAAGTCTGTACAGTAAAGATATTTTGGCGAAAATTAGCTAAAAAATCTAGGAAAATGCTAAAAAGCAATACTTGATATTTTTTTAATTTATGTCTGTCTGCCTGTCTTTCCCTATATTGTTAAAGATCTCTGAAATGGCGAAATTGATTTCAATAAAACTTACACTCATGTACAAAGGATACTCAAACCTATAAAATAGTATATGTTCCCCACCACGGAAACCAGACTCTCATAATCATTACTGTTCGCGACAGACATTAAAACTATGACAGTGAATAGTGTATTCGAAACCGCGAGTGAAAATCGAATAAAATCAGTGTTATCTAATCGTGCGGTACACCGGGTTCGGTTCCCGGACGTGTCAAAACGTTAAAAAATAGCTAAAATAGTGTAAATGGTTAGATTGTTAATATACAACAACTATGTAATACATGAACATTAGTCTTAAACTTGTGCTAACTGTAGGGACCTTAGATATCGAATCATAAATAGCGTTATCAGTAGTGACAGATAAGAGTTAATGCTTCATAAAACAGCTGTTTGTTTACATATTCGTATTATAGTTTTATAAGTGTTTTTTAGCTTCATATAGACTTGAAATCATGTCTAGATACCTTTTTATTGCTAGTTATTACCTTATATAGTTAAAATAAGCATAATAACAAACATTCGTATGTTTATTATAAAATTTGTTTACTTACGATAGTATTTACTTAAGAAATTCTGTAAATTTTTTATGCTTCAAAGTTATCATGTCATATGTTCGAATTGAATAAAGATATTTTCATGGTGTTTGTTTTAATAGATGCCCCATATAGTTGCACACAACGGCCTACCAAAATTATATATATAAATTTAGTATACGATAGTTTTTCAATAGAAAATATAGTGGGCGGGCCCTTGTGTGGCAGCATTTTTTGGGAGTTTTTATGGAATAACTTAGTGACGCTAATAATTAGGTTTAGGTATTGTATACCAATAGATAGAACTTAATGAGACCTATCTAACGATATATAGAACATGTATGTATGCATAATAGGATCGAAACATACGTAACATTTGTACTGTTTTGTAAATAAAAATAAAGGAAAGATTCTCTGTGCACGTGTTCGGTGCGATGGTCGTCGATAAGGTAAAGTTTCGAGGTACTTAAGCGACCACCAATTCGGCCAGTTGTTGCCGTCTCAACCACCATCTTGTAACCATCAAGCACCGCACACCTGAACAGCATCGCTCTCAACGTATGAAGATGTTTCATTTCTGAAGCCCTTACACATCGAAGCCATACAGTCCACACACATAGAAGAACACGCATCGTCGTAGGCACACGTCAGCAGCACACTACCAGCGCACTGTAGCGGACTAGCAAAGGTTCGATTCCTGGCATCCGTTACATTTGTTGGTCGCTTCGAGCCGGATTGAAGAATGCCTACGACGCGTTCAAGAGGTCGTGCTCCCGAGGTCGCCGGGGGAGCGGCCGGCGCCGGGCCTAGTTCCAGTACCCCTGCCCGCGCCGCCGCTGCCCGCAACCCAGCCGCCGCGGTCGTCCGTCACGACGGGCCACCGCGATCGCCGTCGACAACAGTCGGGAGCGACGCGCCGCCGCCGGCCCCCCCCCGGCCCCGCGGGGAGGGACGAACGAAACATCACTCAAGATGCAAGGGAGCGAGCAGAGGTGCAGTCGAAAAATGAAGATGGCAAGGAAAGGACGTTGCAACCATCCGATAGATCGAGCGTTTGTACAGCGCAACATAGTATAATAGAAAATAGAGATAGAAAGAAGCCAACAAGGGAACGCGACCAACGCTCCGCAGCTACGGGACGCTCCAATAGAAATGTGATGTTGGCTCGAGAAGAAGTTTTGAAGATAAAACTACAGTTAGCACAGTTAGCACTACAGAAGGCTGAAGAGGAGGCGGACTCCGATGACTACGACGAGGATGGACAGTCAAAGCAAGATTACATACGTTCGTGGTTGGAAGAGGCTCCGGAACCCCAGCCCGGCCCTGAAGATATAGATATAGTGGTATCGGCGCCCACTAAGAAGAGGGACGTCGACGGGGCACAGAAGATAGATATAGAAGATGGACCGCCCTCACAGAAGATGGACGTTCATCAACAGGGAGGGGATTCGCTGAAGCCGTTCATCACGGATCTCACCTCCGCGATCGCCGCGCTCGCCGACAGGAAGCCACCGGACACATCGATAGTTGCACCACACCCGGCGGTTTCGAAAGTCATCATGACGCTACCGACGTTCGGCGGCGCGCACACCGAGTGGCTGTCGTTCAAGGCGATATACGACACCACCAAGAATTTCTTCAACGACGTGGAGAATACAGCGAGACTGAGAAGAAGTCTCAAGGGAAGAGCGTTAGAAACAGTTAGCTCTGAACTAATTGGGCATGCGCGACCAGATGAGATTATGAAGGAGTTGGAGCTGCAGTTCGGACGACCAGACTCGATCGCACAGGCAGAGACGGACAAGCTGAGGACCCTGCCACGCTGTAGCGAAGCACCTAAGGACATATGCGCGTTCGCGAGCAAGATTAGAAGCGGCGTCGTCACACTTCGTGCGTTGAAAAAGGAACACTACCTCATCAATGCGGAGCTAGTGCGCGTGTTGACCGAGAAGCTACCGAACTCGCTACGTGTGCAGTGGTACAAGACGTATACCGAGAAGTGCCAGTCGAAGCCGGACCTCAGCCGATTCAGTGACTTCGTGACAGAGTACGCGCGTTACTGTAGCGCGTTCGCGCCGGCTGAGAACATCACCGATGGGCCACCAAGCAGACGTACCGTGCAGAGGACGTACACGGCGACGGCGACGGAGAAGCGAACGCATACGGACACGTCTAACGCGAAGTGCAGGATATGTGAACGCGAAGGACACTACTCGTCGGCCTGCAGCACGTTTCGTAACGCCAACGCAGAGAAGAGATGGCAGCTAGCTAAGCAGCATGGATTGTGTTTTCGCTGCTTACGCATACGCCGAATAGAACACTCGTGCAAGCCCAAGAAGTGCGGTGTAGAGGGATGCCGCGCTACACACAACCAGTTGCTTCACTACGATAGAGGAGCCCATAAGACCGAAGACGTGAACATAGAAAAGCAAGAAACGGTCGCCAGTTCGTGCATACGTGCAAAGGCTCAAGCATACTTAAAGATAGTGCCCGTGCAGATAGTCGGACCGGCGGGAGAGGCGTCTACGTTCGCCCTACTCGACGACGGAAGCACCGTATCGCTCATAGACGAAGACATAGCCAAGGAAGTCGGCGCGGAAGGGAGCCTGGACCCGTTTACGATCCGTGCCATAGGCGATACGTCGATCGACATGCCAACGTCGCGACGCGTAGACATACAAATACGAGGAGCCGGCGCCGACAGCAAACAAGTGCCTTTGTGTGCGCGCACCGTAGCCAGCCTACACCTGTCGCCGCAGAAGATCGCCGAAGAGGACCTGATAGACTGCAAACACCTCGAAGGCATCAAGAAGAAGCTGGTGTATGACATAGGCGTGCCAAAGGTGCTAATAGGTCAAGACAACTGGCACCTGCTCATAGCGAACGCAGTACGAAGAGGACCCAACGATCAACCGGTGGCATCGCTTACATCGCTGGGATGGGTGCTGCACGGCGCGCGCTCACGCACCTTGGGAAACACCGTACACTTCGTCAACGGTCTCTCCGCTATAGATGAAAACATAGAAGCGCAACTGAAAGAATATTTCGCACTGGAATCGCTCATAGTGAACCCACGTCGACCGAACTCGGACCCCGAGAAGCGGGCTACAGATATGTTAGAAAAACATACGAAACAATTAGAAGATAGACATATAGAGACGGCTCTTCTGTGGAAACAAGAAGACATCGTCATGCCAGATAGTTACGAGAACGCGGCAAGGAGGCTCGCACACATAGAGAAAAAATTAGATAGAAACATAGAGTTGAAAACAAGATATACAGAACAGATGAACTCGCTGATAGAAAAGGGATACGCAGAAGAAGCTCCCATGAATAGTACGCCAGGGAAGACTTGGTACTTGCCTCACTTCGATGTACACAACCCCATGAAGCCTGAGAAGATTCGTATAGTTCACGACGCCGCCGCGAAGACCAGAGGTATGTCACTCAACGATTACCTACTCACGGGACCGGACTTGCTACAATCGTTGCCGGGGGTGTTGATGAGGTTCCGTCGACACCGCGTCGCCGTCTCAGCTGATATAACAGAGATGTTTATGCAGGTGAGAGTACGCCCAGAAGACCGAGACGCGCTGCGCTACCTGTGGAGAGGTGACCGGCGGGAGGGACCGCCCCAGGAATACCGTATGAAGTCCATTATCTTCGGCGCGGCAAGCTCACCGTGTACAGCTATATTCGCGAAGAATTGGAACGCTCGCAAGCACGCAGAAGAGTACCCGGAAGCAGCAGAAGCCATCATAGATAATCATTACATGGATGACTATCTGGACAGCTTCAGGAACGAACAGGAAGCGACGAGTATAGCGTCACGGGTGCGAGACATACACAGACAAGCGCACTTTCACCTCACGAAATGGGTGTCGAACTCTAGAAACGTCATCGAAGCAATAGAACCAAGTCAACATCGCCAGGAGACAGTCGGCCTCGCCAGCAAGGGGCAAGAAGAGAAAATTCTCGGCTTGATGTGGAAAACGAGCGCGGACGAGCTGAGCTTCAACCTTACACTCGCACGGCTTCCAGACGGACTCATCGGCACCGAAGCGCCTACGAAACGGGAAGCGTTGAAAATAGTTATGTCGCTATACGACCCACTCGGCCTCGCATCGCCCGTGACTGTTCGAGCCAAACAGATACTACAGGAAGCCTGGCGACTCGGTACAAATTGGGACGAGAAGTTTGACGAAAGCCTCAGAGAGCAATGGGCATCGTGGATACAGCATTTAGAACAGTTGAAGTCGATACGCATCCCGCGGTGTTACCCCGGGTACAGTGACGCCTGTACACTCCAAGTACATGTCTTTACGGACGCCAGTGAAGTGGCCTACGCAACAGCGGTGTACTGGCGAGCGACTACACCAGATGGGCGTGTGCACGTGACGCTCGTTATGGCGAAGGCGAGAGTGGCACCGCTTAAGGTGGTGTCAATCCCGAGACTCGAACTGCAAGCCGCCGTCATGGGTACGCGAGTCGCTCAAGCGGTAATAGAAGAACATCGCGTCAAACCCGAGGCCGTCGTGTACTGGACGGACAGCAAGACCGTACTAACGTGGATAAGAAAAGGAGCACGGGCGTACAAACCATTCGTCGCGCACCGCCTAGCCGCCATAGAAGAGCATAGTAAAGTTGAAGATTGGCGCTGGGTACCTACGAAGTTGAACGCGGCGGATGCGGCTACACGCGACGTGCCAAACAGCTTTAACTCCGAACACGAGTGGTACACCGGACCGTCGTTCCTGTACGAAGACCCGTCACTATGGCCCGTAGAGAAGCACATCGCCCCTGACGCGACAGGCGAAGAGCGCACACTGACAGCTGTAGAGAAACGTCAAACACATAGAATTATAGAAGCCGTACCGGACCCGTATAGATTTTCCAAATGGGAGAGGCTCTTACGAGCGACAGCAAGAGTTCTACAATTTATAGCATTATGTAAGAAAACCGCAGAGAAGGTTCTCTATAAAAGAACGCAGAAAAATAGACAGAAGGATCCAGATTGGCGTCACGTGACGAAGACGAAGCACAACATCAAGTCGGGCAGAGCGGCACCTCATCCAGCCGCCGACTCCCGAAACTTCGTGCTTCTCTCCGCAGAACACACCCGCGGCGCCGAGGACCTTCTTGTGAAGGCGGTACAAGAGGACTCCTTCGGCGCCGACCTTCGGGAGCTGCGGCGCGGAGGAGGTGTCGCCAGAGACAGCCGCCTGTATTCGTTACCCGTGGAGATGAACAACGGAATTATCACTCTACGCAGTCGTATAATAGCTACAGAAGAAATCTCCGAACAAACAAAGAGACCGCCGATCTTAGACGGCGATCATCGTATTACACAGCTATACATAGATTGGACGCATAGAAAATTACATCACAGCGGTACAGAGTTGGTAATCAATGAAATACGCCAACACTATTGGATTCTTCGTCTGCGGCCGACTACAAAGAAAATAGTACATAGATGTCTACCATGCCGCATTAGAAAAACGCAGCCGCCTGAGCCAGCCACAGGGGACCATCCAAAGACGCGCCTTGCTCACCACCAGAGGCCCTTCACCTACACGGGTCTCGATTATTTCGGGCCGCTCTCCGTAACCGTCGGTAGACAGCGTCACAAACGTTATGTGGCACTGTTTACATGTCTCACTTCCAGGGCAGTACATCTGGAGGTCGCCGCCAGCCTGAGCGCCGACTCCGCAATCTTGGCGCTGCGCAGGTTCGCAGCGCGCCGAGGTTGCCCCGCAGAGATCTACTCGGACAACGGCACCAACATGCACGGTGCCGACCGAGAGATGAGAGACGCCGTCGCCGAGGAAGCGAGTCGCCGTGGCATCTTATGGCGCTTCATCACCCCCTCAGCGCCATTCATGGGGGGCGCATGGGAGCGCCTCGTCAGGTGCGTGAAGACCGCCCTCTATACGGTCCTTCACGAGCGCCATCCGCACGAAGAAGTCCTAGCTACACTACTGTGTGAGGTCGAGTACACAGTAAACAGTCGACCCCTCACACACGTCTCCGTCAACGCAGCAGACAGCGAGGCCATCACCCCGAACCACATCCTGTTCGGTGGTTCTGCTCGCCTCCCTCCGCTGGGCGAGTTCAGCGAGGCTGACCTCAACAGCAGCAAGCACTGGCGGCGCGCCCAAATCCTCGCCGACATGTTCTGGCGCCGTTGGGTGCGCGAGTACCTACCCGAGCTGCAACACCGGCGGGAGCCCCATGGGTCTGGGCTCAACCTCGAGGTCGGCGACCCCGTCCTGATCGCCGACGGCCAACTCCCGCGCAATACCTGGCCGCGCGGTCGAGTTGTGGCTGTCTACCCGGGCGCCGACGGCGCCATACGCACTGTCGAGGTGCGCACAGCAGCAGGCGTCCTCAAACGGCCGGCTAAGAAGCTGGTCCCCCTGCCCAAGTGACGAGGTGTCGCTCACCGGGTGCTCTGCAGCACCGCCACACGACGGGTCACGCGCGTTGCTGCACGGCGGGAGAGATGTTCGCGACGGACATTAAAACTATGACAGTGAATAGTGTATTCGAAACCGCGAGTGAAAATCGAATAAAATCAGTGTTATCTAATCGTGCGGTACACCGGGTTCGGTTCCCGGACGTGTCAAAACGTTAAAAAATAGCTAAAATAGTGTAAATGGTTAGATTGTTAATATACAACAACTATGTAATACATGAACATTAGTCTTAAACTTGTGCTAACTGTAGGGACCTTAGATATCGAATCATAAATAGCGTTATCAGTAGTGACAGATAAGAGTTAATGCTTCATAAAACAGCTGTTTGTTTACATATTCGTATTATAGTTTTATAAGTGTTTTTTAGCTTCATATAGACTTGAAATCATGTCTAGATACCTTTTTATTGCTAGTTATTACCTTATATAGTTAAAATAAGCATAATAACAAACATTCGTATGTTTATTATAAAATTTGTTTACTTACGATAGTATTTACTTAAGAAATTCTGTAAATTTTTTATGCTTCAAAGTTATCATGTCATATGTTCGAATTGAATAAAGATATTTTCATGGTGTTTGTTTTAATAGATGCCCCATATAGTTGCACACAACGGCCTACCAAAATTATATATATAAATTTAGTATACGATAGTTTTTCAATAGAAAATATAGTGGGCGGGCCCTTGTGTGGCAGCATTTTTTGGGAGTTTTTATGGAATAACTTAGTGACGCTAATAGTTAGGTTTAGGTATTGTATACCAATAGATAGAACTTAATGAGACCTATCTAACGATATATAGAACATGTATGTATGCATAATAGGATCGAAACATACGTAACATTTGTACTGTTTTGTAAATAAAAATAAAGGAAAGATTCTCTGTGCACGTGTTCGGTGCGATGGTCGTCGATAAGGTAAAGTTTCGAGGTACTTAAGCGACCACCAATTCGGCCAGTTGTTGCCGTCTCAACCACCATCTTGTAACCATCAAGCACCGCACACCTGAACAGCATCGCTCTCAACGTATGAAGATGTTTCATTTCTGAAGCCCTTACACATCGAAGCCATACAGTCCACACACATAGAAGAACACGCATCGTCGTAGGCACACGTCAGCAGCACACTACCAGCGCACTGTAGCGGACTAGCAAAGGTTCGATTCCTGGCATCCGTTACAATTACCAAACCAAGTACGGTCAAGCGTCTTTGACGCTATATTAATCACTTCATATTTACTTATTTATAAACACATTAAGGTATTTATAACTACTACATATTTTTTCTCAGAAGGCTATTCATTTCCTCTCGTTAATATAATAATAAAATTTATATTGATTTATGAAAGGGAAAATACGATATCGACTATTTTATTTTGCACAAGGCCAGACGGACACGACGTATAAATCAGAAGAACGAAGTTCAAATACTTTTTTTTGTACTTAGTTAGACTGCAATTATTTCAAATATATAATTTGGCCAATATGCGGATTAAGCTAAACTGTACAATAAATTACAGATCGTTTTATTAGTTGGTCACAGAAACATTCCCATAGACATCGAAAGTGTTGGCTCTGAAGAACTAACCATAATCAATTTCAATGAATTATAGGAAAATTACAGGAGAAAGATTGGAGATTGAACGAAAAAAACATACATACATATACTCACGCCTTTTCCCCGTCGGGGTAGGCAGAGACAACGGAACGCCACTTACTTCTATCCATACAAACCTCACGCGCTTTCTCTACATTAATTACTCTTTTCATACATGCTCGCCGGTTCCTAAATCGGAATCCTATCCATCAGTCTCACCCCACAGATACTACACAGTGATCGCATCTCAACTGCGTTAATTCTGCTTTCATGAAAAAAAATAACGTATAAAAAAAACATGATTCCATCATGCTTTTTTTTAAATTTTATTAGTTAATTATAAAAAATAATTTTGATTTAACTGTCTCAGTCGTTGCATTTATTGTAGTGCTTTGCTGTCATGTGGTCAGTTTAATAACTTAGATGGCTCTAAATCACTTAATGCGATACCATCTAAATTCTTCACTCGACTTAAAGCTACATATATCTAACCTTGCGCGATTTTTTTCCCCAAGATCTATCACTGCCCTCTCCAATGTTGTACCTTGGAGCTTGTGAACAGTGACAGCCCAACTTAAAATTAGCGGGAGCATTAACTTCTCAACATCACCGTAACCTTTATTCGCTTGAAAAGTTGCAGATGCTGGTGTGATTGATACTAGATCCTCCGCATATTTTACCCTAGTGCCCACAGTTTGATCATTAAATTTAATGAACACTGCTTCGGGCAGTTCTCCTGCTTCTAGTTGATCACGGCGAAGGGCTGGCCACTTTATTTTTTAAATAATTACCATTGCTCCGTTGAATAGTCCATCTGAGACTGCCATATTCCTTCTTAACATCACCCTGGAGCCTACGCCTATCTTTATGCTGTGTAACAATCCTCCACACTTGTTTGATTTTTATATTTATTTTCTAACTTTCATTTTAACCCGTAAACCTAACTTTAAAAAAAGTTGACCAAAAAAGTTATGTACTTCTTTATTTAAAAAGTAAGCAAATTGTAATTTTATGATTAAATTTAAAAAAATACTCGCTTAATATATATGCTTCTCATTCATTTTATAAACATAAATCAGCATGAAAATTATCAATTCTCTAATAAATAAATAACGAATTTACTGGGGACCTAGCTTCCCCACGTGTGTATGTGTTGCTTGAAATCGCGTGTGTTACTTAAATTACCTAAGGGTTAATATTTATCTATGACTTTCTGACGTGTCCAAAATTTGTTTTTTACAATTTTATGGAAATAAATACAGGGTGTAACAAGACCCTTAACGAAAACTGAAATCCCATGTTGTACCAATCAGTACAAACATTTTTTACTTCGGCACCATACCTGGGAAATTACTGGTTCAGGAGATATTGAGGCTCAAAGTTAGTATGGAATTTTTCTAATTAGGTACAAAATCGTTACCTTTACCCCAGCAATATGTTCTTTAGCTGCCCTATAACCCCATGGATAAGTACGTATTTCGAGCACTGCACGCGGCCGCTCTTAATTGCGGTTTAAAAAATGGGAAAACTCAAAAAAATCGTTTTCCAGGTATTATTTTTGGTTAGTATGACTTGGCATGATGTCCACAACGAGTAGACTTCGGCTTGGTGATGGGTCTAGTGACACCCTGTATATATGAGTTTGAGTTTACACTAAAAAGTATTAAATAAAAATAACGACGTTAATAAAAACCGACTTCAAAAACTCAAAAGTAAAAAATAATAAAGATTAAATATTAATTAAATACCTATTATTTATACTTATGTGCTATTTACTACCTAATAGGTTTGAAGTCGGTGCCAAGCCTTAAACAAATAATGATATTTTAATAACTTAAATGAATACGAGCAAATTCATGATCATCATCATCAGCCTGCCGTAGTCAACTGCTGGATATAGGCCTCTCCAATGGCATGCCACTGAGCCCGATTTTCGTCTATTTGTGTTCAGCCGCTACCAGCCACTTTGCGTATATCGTAATTCCACCTAGCCGGAGGGCGTCCCATACTACGTTTGCCAAGGCGCGGTCTCCACTCTAGAACACGACTACTCTAACGGTTATCGGTTCTGCGACAAAGGTGACCAGCCCACTGCCATTTCAGCTTGCTAATTCTTTGAGCTATGTCGATTACCTTGATATTCTGTCGGATCACTTCCTTACGAATTTGATCCTTCAGAAACTCCATAGCCCTCTCCGTAGCTCGCTGAGCAACCTTAAATTGGTGGACGATATCTGGCGAAGTGTGGGTGTGTAATACACCTCTGCCTACCCCTTCGGGGATAAAAGGCGTGAAGATATGAGAAGATATACCTTTTAAAATAACATTCATTTACCCATTTCTTCTTTATATTTCATACCTGCAGAAAGTGTAGTAACAGAGGGAGACTGTCTTTTGTAAAATTGACCTTCAAAATGTGCTGATTTTCAGCCTGCTTTGAATAAATGACTTTATGGTGATTCTGCTGAATTAAGTCATAAGTTGTGACTGAAGCAGATGGAGAAAATAAGGAATACATAATAGGGTAAAATACATACTTATAGGACTTCTCGATATACAACATTAGTGGTTTGGCTCTCCGCAGCCAAAATGTAAAGAGAGTCAGGACTGGTGACGCGGGAGCAAGCGACATATAGGACACCCGCTGCCCTCAATGTCTGCCTCTGCGACTTATTGATGGTCTTCGCGAAGCAAACACTCACGGGGAACTGTATGCGCTTGAATTATGAGGTATGAGAGGAATGCGTGGTATAAATACTGCCTCGCTGACGCCACAACCTGTAAGAATTTCCTAAATGGTGTATCTGTGGAGCGAGATGACTTTCAGGCGGGTCACGTTACACAACTTCGGAGGAGATAGGTTCCGAAGAAGCATAATCGGGACACTGACCTTCAGCTTGATGCTATGCGCTGGAAGTTCACTTGCTGACTGGGAGTTCAGAAATTCCACGGGATAATGTGTGGCGTTTTCTTGCTCGACGACAGTGTTTATAGAGGTGTAGACCACTTCATTCCTCTCAATTTCCGAGAAAATGCATTCGTTAATTGCTACAGCCTGATCATTTTTGGGCGTCAAAATAGGCCACTCAGACACTCACGAATTCTGCTATTACGGTATACAGCTGTATAATTCTAAGCTGGATACAACTCTACTGACAGACTCTGGAAGCACCACCTGTCCACCTCTCTCCTCTGGTAGAGTGTCTTCGCCAAGACTTAGAAAGACATCTTAGAATTGTTGAGCACGTGCATTGACGCCAAGCTGAGCTCTCATATTAATGGTCAAGCGCAGCATACGAACTCGTGACCACAACAAAGATAATTTCAACGAAGCACTCACCTTGTCCGTGTGGTGACGAATTAAGAATACGGAATGTCACCACCCCATATCATCCCATGGGTGTCGTAAGAGCCGACAGAGGGAGCAAGAACAGCACTGTAAGAGAAGGAAAACTTGATACAAACCCTATACCAACCCGTTTGGCCAGCGTGGTATAGTAGGCCAATTCCTCCTTTCAAAAGAGAGGCCTAGTCCAGCAGTGGACTGTTAAAGGCTGATGATGATGATGACTCACCTCGTCAGCCCTCGATCGTCACTGAACAGAACTGTGACCACCCATTAAATGCTCGTTCCTGCGGATGTCCTGCAGGGTTCTGTCCATGGCCTGAACTGCCTTCCTATTGGCCATCGTACGCTCATCCCATACGATCAGAGAGCAATCCTTGAGCACGTGTCCCTTATCACTGTTACGTGACACACCACAAACGGGTATTACGGCGCTCTCTAAATCGATGGGAAATTTAAACATGGTATGTGCTGTCTTGCCACCCGGAAGCAGTGTGGCAGCGATTGCCGGCAACGCTACAGCAATGACAATTTTTCCTTGCCTCCTGACCTCTGCAAGTATGCCAGTAGTAACAAATGTTTTTCCTGTTCCACCAGGAGCATCCAAGAAAATCATTTTAGCCTGGCTTTGCCCAACGCTTTCAAGGACGGTGTCGTAAAATTCGTAAGGTGGTCATTTCAAATTGTCTCAGCGTTATACTCCCAATTTTCACGGTCTTGATGCGGTGATGATTGGGAAGCTGGTAACAAATATTTGAACAGTGGATTGCCGCTGATAGAAATAACCACGTCTCGAAGTGAACTGAGACAGGTGTTCAGCACGCGGTCATCAGTTACTTCGACTTCGTCTCTAGTAACACGCCTCAAAGCTCGTAGAAAATCTTCAGACAGATGATGGCGATTCTTCTCCCAGAAAGCTACCGCGTTCGCGACTCCACAAAACACAAAGATGACGTCAAACAGATGACGCATGCGGCTGGGACTGTCACTGACGCTCGCCTCCGCGAGGTTGTCATCCCAGTATTGGTCACCATCGAGAAAGTGACGTACTACGCAGGCTGTGCGGTAAGTGGGATACTCCAAGCCATCAAATGTCCTCAGAAAGGTGAAAGACACAACCGTGTGAAGTAACAACCGCAGAAAATAGCATTCGACATTATTTGTGTGGACGGTATAAACTCTACAAAATGCGGTGTCCTTGAAACTTCCCGGAAAACCTTCCACAGCACCTCCTCGTCAACGTCGTTTAAATACACCCTTTTGCTTGTCGTACGTCTAATATGAAGGCATCTCATGGTATATGTAAGTGACGTAAGGGACCTCCCAAACTGATCGATTTTACAGAGCCTGAAAAATGCCAAGAGAGTTATTTGACGCGGATTTTCCAAGTGCTCAGCAACGCTGTCGGGATCAAAATATATGCGCTGGCCGTTCTCTAGGTGGTCGTGTAAATGCATTACGGTAGGATGCTTCTCGTGTATAGAGAACACCAGTATCCGCCAAACCGCTTCAGACGTAACAATAAATGTGGCTGTGTGTGAGTAAAAATAATCTAGCTAGTTCCACATCTCACTAATGTTTATATACAGTTAATCCAAACAAAGGTACGTGCTATATGTATATCCCGGAAGACAATTTAAAGCAAGTTTACATGCGACATGAAAATATATTAATTAAGAAGCAATAATTACACCAATGTGACCAAAATGTTTATTTTGTACTAACTCTATTACTATTTATTCTGACAGAAATGATGTAAGCAATCAAGTGTGGCGATGGTGTAGTTAATTAATGAAATAACTTCAACTAATAGTCTTGCTCATCTCTGAAACGAATTAAAAATAAAATTTTAAGAAGAAAATGTACAACTCCATCTATGACTTTTGAAAACAACTATTAACGTCGCCAACATGTTGAAATTTAAATTATTTATATCCAAAAAGGGCTTACACATGTAATTCGACTTGATGTTTTGAACTCTCTTAGATGGCGCTGCATTAAACTTGTCTTAATTCTAATTATATTCAAATAATTATTTTTATCAGCCTAAGTTACATATATTGCGTGATTTTTATAGTCTGAAGCTAGCTTATAGCATAGTTAACATAATATCAACATTCAAATATGCATTGTTACATTACACGTTGTTACAGAATGCGTTGAAGAAATAAAGGTTCTCTGCTTGTTCCCTGTAGGTCATAGCGTGATAATATGTAGCCTATGTGGTGACCCGACTTTTTGATAATATTTGTGCCAAATTTGAAGTAAATCCATGCAGTACTTTTTTACTTTATCCCGGATATAAGGACAAACAGATAAACAGACAAACAGACAAAAATTCTAAAAACTATATTTTTGGCCTCGGTATCGATAGTAGATCACACGCCAAGTATTCTTTTAAAAAAATATTCAATGTACAGTTTTGACTTTCCTACCATTTTATTATATGTATAGATTTCTATGATGCAAACATAAACTCAGGTGAGTTTTAACGTACATACATCATAATATCAATGACGTTTCAAATTAAAATATAAACTTAAAGCATAGGTATTCAATGTGAGATATAAAAAAACATCAGGCAAATAACAAAAATAAAATTGTATACAATGTAGGTAGGTGTAAAATAATTCCGGCTTTTGTATATTAGAATTTGCATTGATACAGGATGTTGCCGGGACACCCCCGTGGGATCTCCACCTTGTCGTGGTTTGAGGTACACCCACGGTGAAGCTAAGCGGGATCCCGGGAAGGGACGCTCCACGTGGGCTTGGGAGAGGCCTGCGTAGGAGGCGTCCCAAGGTGCGGGAGCGGGGGACAGTTCTGTCTGTCCCTCGCAGTCGGGTGCGGTCGCGGGAGGAGAGGCGTGTCGGTGTGGTGTTGCCGCGCGCCCTATCTCCCGCGACCAAATGGGGGCACACCCCGCACCTCATCCCGAGGCCCAAACAATTCGGGTTTCGCCAAGCACACTCCACCACGCTGCAGCTGACTCGCGTACTGGGCGAGATGGCCACGTGGTTGAACAAGCAAGGTCACATGGTGACCGTGATGCTCGACATGGAGAAGGCGTTCGACAGGGTGTGGCATGACGGCCTCATTTACAAACTGTCGACGTCCACTATCCTCCGACAACTCATCACGGTCATTACAGCATTTCTCCGAGGGAGAGGCGTGTCAGTGTTGCGTTGCCGCGACCAAATGGGGGCGTGGACCCTCGTTGCGTCGCAGTGGGGCCGCAGAGGAAGAGCAGATGCAGTGTTGCGTTGCCGTCCTCCCTATCCTCTGCAGCCGCTGGGTGTTTTGGCGGCGGAGCCCAACACCTTCATCCGCCGCCAAGGGGGTTTTGTTCGGGCCCCCCCTGACCATCTGGCGGGCCAATACCCGTCGGGGAGTAGCGAGGAATGCTTCGGTGAAACCCTACCCTCCGACACATGGGTACATGAGGAGCACGGGTTGGTCTTTAGTCAGTAAGAGTCTGACAGTCCCCTTCGTCCTTCCCCCCCAGGGCGGAGGGACTCCATGAGGATTTTCCAACGCGACACCAAAAAGAAAAAAAGGGATGTTGCCGGGAAGGATAAGTTTTATTCTAAACTGAGTTTTTTTTTAGGAACGAAGTTTACGGTACGATTTTTAGAATAAGTTGTTACCCTAATTTATATTTTGTAAGAAATGTTTGTTAAGTTTACTATTTGTACCTACTGTAACTTGAGAGAGAAATTAGCTAGCACTCGAAAATGTACTAATTTTACCCCAAAAGCTGGACATTTAGTCTTTGATACATATCAGAATCATATCATGTAATCCTTTTAATCTCAATTGACTAAATATGTTATTGCACGTAGGTAAATATTTAGGTTTCCTTTTTTAGCGTTCAAAATGTACTGTGTATTCACTTACTAATTACAGCCACAAATACTACACAAAACCACAATAATACACTTAAATTAAACCTAAACTGCCGCAAACGCTTTTGAAAACATGTTCAATATTATCCCAGCGGAAAATATCGTTAACAGGAAATGCTTGCACGGGTAGAAAAAAAAGCAACTTAATATGAAAATAAAATCCTTTCCAACCCATAAACCTTGGGTACACAATAAGCGATACTTATCGCCAAATGAATTAAATTGTTGCTAAGTGTGCAAAGACTGTCATTCGCGAGTGTTACGAATGATGACGTTGGAGTTGAAAATTGGGTACGATTAGAGACGAGTCATCCTCTTAACGTTATCCCACTTTCAATCTGGGGTCCAATTACTAGTCTAACCGGATTTGGCTGAATATTAACTTTTTCCACAGAGCGACTGCCTGTCAGACCGCCGCACCCCGAAGGGATAGCGATATTCCATGGTTAAAACACTACTGTCAGTTTATTTAGAGTTACTGACGAGCTCTAACGACTGACAAAGATCTTCATGATAGCCGAGACTGATGGCTTAACGAGCTCTCCGCTGCACAGAACAAGCGATAATTTACAATTTAATACGCGCATAACTCCGAAGTCATTGGTGCGCGCCGTGGAATCGAACCCGATACCATCTGCACGGCAGTCTGTTGGTATCTCCAGTCTGGTGGCTATCGCTGCCTCTGAGACGAGTGGTAGAATATTTTCATTCTCAGTTATTCCGTTTTCACCAATGCTCTTAACAACACTAATCTTAGATTATTCAATCGGTATTTTCATGTACCTAACTTATTTTTTTTAAGAAGGTACATAAATATACTAGCTGTTGTCTCGAAAGGGTATCTATGGGTATATCAGTATGATTAATCAGCAATGATTAAGATAACGTCGTTTATCAAAGTGATTAGTTAGTCATTACATCATTGACAATGACGACGATGACGACGATTGACGTGATGCGGGAAAGTAATCCTATTATTGATTCCTTCAAAACATGTCTTCCAGTCGAAGTACTTTTGGTGTGTAGGTACATATCAACATACATTTAGATTGACATACAATACAAATAAACCCTTAGCGCAAAAAGATTTTAATTGAGGCCCAAGACCGAGAAAATGCGTAGCCGGACTTAAATCTGCGCGATCTGTCCTAAACATAAACCCAATAAATAACAGGATAAGGGCAATAAATAAAGAAGAAAGCCTTAAACAACGCGTAAATAATTATGTCCGACGGTAAATATTTGATTCAGAACTTGAATAAACTTGCCGATACAAAATTCTTGTTTATACAAAACTTTTCGGAAGGGTTTACAGTTGTGTACTTGTTCGAGTATCGATAATCCCAAGTTCTTCCGAACGTTTACACAATTCAAAGGCAAAGGGACGTATATCAAATAGATGTAAACGTCTTTGAATAAATAAATAAGGTAATCGCTTTTTAAGTGAACATAGGCGTGAAGTACAGGTAGTAAGTATGGTACCGTGGGAAGTCGGCTGAACATTCCTGAGTCTACTACTCAGATAGATAAGATAGAAATTTAAGATTCTCTTATTATATCATAGATAATAACTAAGGAATAAGCAAAGTTAAAAGCTAGGCTATGTTAGGTCCGGATAAGGATAACGTACAACAGTTACGCTTTATATTCTTAACTAGCGACCCGTCCCGGCTTCGAACGGTTGGACATTTATTTTTTAAATATCTATCTATATCGTCACGCCTATCCCCCAATGGGGAAGACAGAGACTATGCAACGAAACATGCTTTACCATGATCCCTAATATTTTCTAGAAATAAATACTGCCTATGTTACTCAGAGATAGTGTCGCATTATAATGGTGTAAGAATGTTTAAAATCGGTCCAGTACTTTTTGAGTTTATTCGTGACAAACATACAAAAATACAAATCTTTTTTCTTTATTATATTAGTATAGATGTGTAAAGAGCGCACTAGCATTAAGCTCAAATCGGAACAGCCGCAGCCTGGCGAAGTTAGCTAGTTTTACAATATGTTATTTATTTTTGCATTGGAGATTCCTAGATTAACTACAACTACTAAAGAATGGAACACGTAAGCTTCAATTTATAAATGAAAAATGTGTCGTAGGCATTTTAGAAAAAGAAAGAAAATTTTATTCGTCAATACGCTACAGTAAGTAAAACACCGAAAGTGAAAGCTAGAAAATGTATAGGTACGCAGAAAACGAGGAAGTTGTTTGCGGTAAATTCTGACAAGAGTCCGTGACTCGTAAGACCTTATGTGGATAAAATAAAGTTTATTACGTAAGAGGCGTTTTATAGACGTCGTCACTTTAGATCTAGCTGCTGGTGACTTTTATTGTCCTTCGCGGTTTCTCAAGTAGGAAGAATTATGGAAGGACAGCCATGGTTTGGTTTAATGTTGTTTGGTATGTAGGTACAACCTTTTTGTATCATAATTATTTATCATACTGCTAGCTGCAAGGGAATATTTCAGACCAATTCGTCCATAGTGTGACCAAACAAGGTAAGACTTGGCATAGTCCCATTAAATATGGAGTAAACCGCAATAATTTTATAGCCAATTTTCAAACCAATAATATTACGAGAGCACTAATTTATAAAGAAAGTAATCACAGATCCCAGCTCGATATTTTTCACATCAGAATCTTTTCTAGAATACTACCAAAATAAGAGATTAGGAGAGAATTGGCCATTCGGAGAATTAGCCGCTTAGAAAATGTGCTATTCTGGGAGTTGGTACTTGCAACTCAGTTGCCCTTTTGAGAATGAGACCTTAAACGCCTAAAGCTTAACCTTCAAGAGGTCTCGCGGCATCGAATCGACCGCACTTAAATGTTTTTTTATTTACAACTCCTAATACATATTTTGTTACATTTTTTTCGTGCTTTAAGTACCTTCTTCTAAGTTCATTATAAACAAAACGAGCCATATATCCCTTTTCTCCGAAACTTGAGAAACCGTGACAGGTGTCACGTGTTGTACAATTAGCTTTTGTTTTAGTCGCGGAGTAGTAGTCGAAAGCACTACGCGCGCCCGTCGTCACAAAGTTTACGCGTAACCCTGGGTGTAGATTGTTTTTTTATTATTTAGAACCAATTTGCTGCTTTATTTGTGTTTCATTTTATAAAATGGCTTATAGGCCCCTACTAACGACTCTTAAATAATCTCGCAATTACAAGAAAATTATAAAGAAAGAGAGTATCAGAGCTCAGTGATGAAGGGTCGGAGGGTTATATTCACATTTTTTTATTTTATAATTTTCGTCTTTTTGTGTTCTAAAATATATGTATACTAGAGGACGCCAGCAGCTACGCCTGCATTTTTTTTTAATTTACCCGTTTTGGCCGATCCCATGGGAATTTCGGGAAATCCCTTCTTAGTGCACCCCTACGGTCCCCAAGGAACATACATGCCAAATTTCAGCTTCCTGCGCCCATTAGTTTCGGCTGTAGCGTGTCTGTCAGTCAGTCAGTAACGCAAGGATTTTATATATTAAGATTATATTGTATTTGCTTATTTCATAATTATTAGTAAGTTTATAATGTTATTTTAAAAACCCATCCAAAGAAAATGAGACAGACTTATTTTAATGTTAATAATTTGAAATTACAAATTACTTTTTTTATTTCTATTACAAAACTGGATTATAAGCGATAAATTAGAAACCTAATAGTAAACGATTCTATGGTTATTTGGTATTTTAAATCCCTTTAATGTCCAAGTAGTCTTTTAGGTTACGCGCGACCGCTCCCGTTACAAAAGACCGCGCGCCTGCTTGTGGCACGTTGGTTGCATATAATCACCTCGCTCTACTTAGCTCATCCGGGTCAAACAGGCGTAATGAACTTATATTTATTGGTTAAAGAAGCTTCTTGTTCCACGCTTTCAGTGAAAAATAATTTCCATGAAGCTTTGTGCGTATAAATAGTATGTGCAATTTTTTATCAATGCCAAAAACGTATTAAGGCTTTAAGGCTAATTTTAAATATCTAAAGTTAATGATAAAGAGTTCTTGGTATGAAGTCATCAAATTGAGGACGTCGGTAAGAGCTCAAATTGTGTAGGTAGTCAAGTTGCTTCAACTAAAAACGTTTGCCTGAAGGGCAAAATACTATAAAAATTATTTTTAAATAAAAAAAAACCAACTTCAAAAAACACTAAGGAACTAAAAAACAAAAAATAATTGGTTTTGGAGCAAACATTTTTGGAGTCGGTGCCAAGCAAAGTATTTCTGATCTGACTATAAAACCTCTACACATTTTTATATAACTTTCGTTGTTGATAGAATAGGTAGTTTGTAATTTAGTAACTTTTTGCGTAAGGGCTTGGCACCGAATTCAAAAATGTTTGCTCCAAAACCAATTATTTTTTGTTTTTTAGTTCCTTAGTGTTTTTTGAAGTTGGTTTTTTTTTATTTAAAAATAATTTTTATTTTTTGCTTTTTAGTGGTACCTATACTAATAAAAAATAACAATAGGTGGTACATAGGATAGTGTAGGTGGTACATGATGGGGAGGCCTTCCTTACGTGCCTCAATTCTGAAATGTAGACCCGTACCTTTCTGGCAATTTCAAGTATTTTTTGTTTTCAACTAAATAGCCTAAACACGTTCGTTTCAGTTCCATCATCAGATCTCGGAAATCATCCAATACCAAAGACAAAACAAACGAGCCTAAACACGATGATATTGCGTTATTGTATTACAAAGATCCCATGGCCACCTTCCTGCTCCATCATCAGAGTTTGGTAAACATTCAGCACTAAAGTCCATGTAAAGACGAATCCAAAGAGCCCAAACTCAATGGGATTGCGTCTTTGTTTTACAAAGATGCCATGGCCACCTTCCTGCTCCATCGTCAGACCATGGAAATCATCCAGCATCAAAGTCTATGTAAAGACGACTCAAAAGAGCCCAAACTCGATGGGATTGCGTCTTTGTATTACAAAAATCTCATGGCAACCTTCCTGCTCCATCATCAGACCCTGCAAAACATCCAGTACCAAAGTCCATGTAAAGACGAATAAAACGACCTTAACCTCGATGAGATTGAGTTATTGTATCACAAAAATCTCATGGTTACCTTCCAACTCTATCATCAGACCACGGAAATCATCTAGCATCAAAGTCCATGTAAAAGACGACTCAAACGAGCCCAAACTCGACGGCATTGGGTTGTTACGGTCAAATCGCTTCAAGTGTGCTTATAAAATTTGAAGAGTTCCTTCGATTTCTCAGGATTCCATGATCAGATCCTGACCTGATGATCATGGGACCAACTAGGAGGTATACTCTTTCAATCAAAACAAAAATTTTCGAAATCGGTCCAGGCGTCTAAGAGTAATCGGGGAACATACATAAAAAAAAAAAGATTCTGACGAATTGTAAACCTCCTCCTTTTTTGAAGTCGGTTAAAAATAGCAATGCCTCGTGGCACAAAGGCTATCTTTGTCAGAAATATATTTATTCCTTCGTTGGTTTATTGACAGTTTGTGATGCCAACGTGCGTCATAGTATTTATTATGTTTTATGTACTTAGATTGTGCCGTAGTTTCAGAGATTTTTACCGCTACTAGTAAGAAAATCAACGGGATCAAATAAACTGTTTTTATCCGGTTGAATGTAATCGTGTTATGTTGTGAGTTCGATTCCCACACGATATGAATGATATGAAGCAACAGGTAAGACAACACTAAGAGGTAATAGTTTTAGTTTATTTGATAGTGACAGATTAATTCATAGTGACAAAGAAGTCGCACACATATTTAATAAATTCTTTGCTAGCATACCGATTACTACTACTAGAGAATTAAAATCATTAGCTATAGTCGCAGAAAACCTATTAGAATCTAGTGTAGGAAAATGTGATGTATTATTTAAGTTCCATTGTATTAATTCTACCGACATTATAAGTACTTTTCAATCTCTAGAGTCTAAGAATACAGGTGATCTCTGGGGCATTTCTGTTAAGGTTTTAAAAAGTATAATTGATGTAGTAGCTCCTTATTTAAGCCACTTATTTAATAAGTGTATTGAATCAGGTGTTTTTCCCGATCTTATGAAACACAGTAGGATAATACCTCTTTTCAAATCCGGCAGTAAGACTGATCCTAGTAATTATAGGCCAATATCGATACTACCTGCCTTTAGTAAGATTTTTGAAAAGATCATACTCAAGCAATTACTTAGACATTTTAATCTAAACAGCCTCCTTCATAGTGAGCAATATGGATTTACCAAGGGTCACTCGACAACAGATGCAGGAGTAGCGTTACTTAAACACATATTCAGTGCATGGGAGAATGCCCAAAATGCTATTGGTGTGTTTTGCGACCTTTCGAAAGCATTCGATTGTGTCTGCCATGAAACGCTCTTATGCAAACTTAGTCATTACGGCGTACAGACTAAAGCATTGGAAGTCATTAAGTCATACTTAAGTGACAGAATCCAATGTGTTGAAATAAACGGCTCAAAATCCAGTGGCTTACCTGTTGATTTAGGAGTGCCGCAAGGCAGCATCCTAGGGCCTTTCTTGTTTCTTGTTTACATAAACGATTTACCTTTTTACTTGAAAAACATTTGTGACGTTGTACTGTTTGCTGACGATACTTCTTTGATATTCAAAGTAGATAGAAATAAGGAACATTTTAACGAAATAAACAGTGCGCTCATTCAAGTAACTAAATGGTTTAATGTAAACAATCTAGTACTGAACGCCAAAAAAACAAAATGTATTAAGTTTGCTCTGCCTAATGTCAGAAACCTTGGTCCTAGTATAGCTCTAAATGACGATGTTCTCGAAACATCTGAATCTACATTATTTCTAGGAATAACACTTGATTCGAAATTACAGTGGGGTGCGCACGTTACATATCTCTCAGGGAAACTTAGCTCAGCTGCTTATGCCATTAAGAAGGTTCGTAGGTTGACTGATGTCGATACGGTTAGATTGGTTTATTTCAGCTATTTTCATAGTGTTATGTCATATGGCATATTATTATGGGGTAGGGCCGCTGACATCGAAAATATTTTTATATTACAAAAACGGGCAGTTAGGGCCATTTACCAGTTAAAGACAAGTGTCTCACTTAAAGAAAAATTTAAAAATATTGGTATTCTTACTGTAGCATCACAATATATTTATGCCAGTGTTATGCATGTACGATTACATATAAATTCTTACAAAATGAATAGTGACATACACAATATTAATACTAGGAACAGGCACAAATTATGTGTACCATATTTCCGTTTACACAAAACGCATAGCTCTTTTATTGGGCTTAGTATAAGAATAATATAATAAGATACCAAGTATTATTTTGGACTTGCCTTTAAGGTCGTTTCAGACAATTGTTAAAAATAATCTTTTGCTGAAGGCATATTATAGTTTAAATGAGTATCTTGACGACAAGTACGCTTGGAAATAAATATTATTTTATTAGGTCAATTTCTTTTTATTATTAGGCAGTTTTATAGTGTAGTTAATTACCGTATTCTCTTTTATACTACATTTGCATTCTTGTTCTACTCTTTTTATTATAATTTATCGGATTTGTAAGGTGAGGGTAACTCGTGGTCATAGACTGCTAACTAATAGATTGTAAATTGCTGCAGGTTCATATACCATTACTTTTCGGAACATACTGTTCCACCATAGATCAGAACAGTCATGTTCGCGAGTTGCTTACATCAAAAGACGTAAGTGGATGCTCCTGTTTCACCATATTCACTTTGGGAGGCTTACTAAATGAACATAATTTATTGCTTGAGTATGATATCAATGACTATTAACTTTTGCAATAGTAGATAACTCACAATGTGAAACAGTTGCAGCTCCTTACAAATATAACATGTAAAAGAATTATACTGGCAGTTAAAAAGAGTGGCCACGAGTTTTATTGCCCGTTCTTTCTCGTGGTTCTACCTATTGCATTGCGAACGTGGCAGTAAATGTAAATGTAGAATCATCTAGTAATTAACTTTAATCTTTGACGTTCATAAGCGTCACTTTGTGACCTAAATGAATAAATGATTTTGAGTTTGAGTTTGATACAACGCTTTGTGTGCTACATAACTTTTTGTTTCGCGTTGTATCCGTTGCTTGCATGTTTATTAAGTCCTCCGCGACACATGATTTATACCTAGCTCAGGAGTTGTCTTTTAAAATAATAATAATAGCGTTGTTGTACCGAGTTTGAGTGTAATTTGTATCCTTTTATTAAAGTGGATGTCATCAGTGACAGACTAAAATTCCTTTTCATTTCATTTTTAATCTTTTCACAATAAAATGTACCACTGCCGTAAAGATTATTAGATCTAAAATCACTTTAACCAAATAGATAAATTTGTTTACATCATAGCACTTAAAGGTGTCGTTTAGCAATTAAATGCAGAAAGTGTTAAGTCGAATGTAATAAGTTCTCATACACAAAGATTTTTTTTAGAAAGCCTTCCAAGCTTTCGTCTCCTACTTAATCTACACACAGACAGATATATTTGCTACTAAGCGGACCCCAGGCTTAAAGTCGACACGGGTTGGTTTTTAGTCAGTAAGAGTCTGACAGTCCCCTTCGCCCTTCCCCCAGGGCGGAGGGACTCCTGCGCAAGGATCATAATAAGATATATTTGTCAAGTTTAAATATAATGTAAAAACCAGAACTGAAAACTTCAGCCTTTATAGATTGTACTACATAGGAACAAGACGGGAAAGCGTATTAAAATATATTTCCATCATAATATAGTTTATAATATTTCGGGCAATAACAAACTATGGCCAACAGAAAGTTATGTATGAACACAACAAAACTTGCTAGACGCAAGTCAAAGATCTGAATAACAACATACAAGCATAACCATTATAGGCTAATTTTATCTTTGCAGCCAATTTATTTGAGGCAAATACCAATAAAAATATTTTATGATTGAATACTTTCTAGTCTTATAATTGTAATATTATACGACATTTTGTAGGTTTTCCAGACTGAATACAAACTGAAAATAATTCGGTAAGTTTTTGGCAAACAGTTCTGACATTTATTATTATTATACGGTGCTAATGCTCACGCATTTACCTACTTGAAAGCTTTTATTTACTTGCTTTGTTAGTTAGTACGTGTAGGTCAAAGTCTAGCAGATGAATTATAAATAGTTTGATCATTCGATACCCTTGCACCATCTCATCTTCCTAGTACAGCAGGTTGTGTGCGCGCTGCTGCTGCTTCAGCGGAGACCCTCAAACGGTGCAAATACGTAAATCTAGTAAGATATTATGTATTTGAGCCGTTTGGGGTCGAAACCTTGGGGCCATGGGATCCAAGTGCGAGATCCCTTTTTAGAGATCTCGCAAAGAGACTGGTCGACGCCTCGGGTGACCAGAGGGCTGGCACGTATTTGGCACAAAAGATAAGCATTACTATACACCGAGGCATTGCTGCCAGTCTTCTGGGCACGCTTCCAATTTACTGCCTTGCGGATGACTTTTATGACGCCTTCTAGATTTAATTTAAATTTTCGATTCTTGTATATATCATTATGCTTATTTTAATGTTAAAACATACTTAAGTTGCTTTTAATATTTATGTAATGGTTGATTTTGTTTGAAATATAACCTACATAAGATGTACATGAGTAACATTTATTTAAAACTTTTAGCTTACCTACAATACAAGCAAACGAGGATACCAATGACATAAAATTTAAACATACAAATCGCAGTGAACTGTTACATCATAACCAGACCTAAGATAACTTAAATTACTAGAAATTGCAAAAATAATATTGCAAGATCCTGTCAAACTCGTGACACTGGTTCCCGAGAGAGTTCGCTATACATATCCTTTACATAATCTAGTTGGATTTAAATAGCTTGTGGTATGTAAACGACCAAGTAATTAAGTAATTAAAATTGAATATTGTGTAACTCGCTTAAGCTATGAAAGTGATGTGAGAGTGATAGTTTATAGAATAGTACCTGGATGACTGATCTTTGCTCGGTATTTTTTTGGTATCATGTTTAATAAAAATTAATCCTACCTAGATCGATTTATCGCCCCTGATACCTCATGAATATCGTTAAAGTCGTTTGTGAGATTCAGATTATATATATACAAGAATTGATTGTTTAAAGGTACTAAATATGTAGTTACGCACTATGAGAAAGTGTCTCGAAAAAGACTCGACTACTTAAAGTCGGTACTTCCGTATGTACCTCTGTTACGGTAACCTCTTAATCAACAGTATGTTGTATTTAGTTCGGTGAGAAAGACTGGTGATATATTGTAGCACTCAGGTCAACCCCTGCTATTTTCGCTTGTACCGCGGTACTTATAAACCTTGTAAATAGTTCCATTGTCTCGAGAAGTGAAGAGACAGTGTCAAAAGACAGTGAAAGTTACACAATGAGACACAAATTTGATAAAATAATGCGCTTTACTTTATTTATCTTAGAGCATGGAACAAAATTGTAGAAAAGGATTATTTAAAATTGTTGTAATAATACTGGCTTTATAGTGTTTTTACAAAGTATTCAAAATTCTTCTTATTCGATGTAACTTGGTTACTACCATGGAATGCTCCGTGGTTACCACTTACTTCAATAAAATATCAACTAGATGAAACACATCTTTTATTCTCAAATACCAAAATAAATTACAACAAATCGTTATTAGCACGACATTCTTGTATTTGTTTATATAAAAGAAAAGTAATGTGTGTTTTCATAATAATTTGTTGAAATGATATTTGTGTGATTTTTTTTGGGTACGAAACATAATAGTTCTTCGCATACACTTCTGAGATGGCGAACCCAAATGGAGACACAAATGAGCGAGGTACGCGTAGTTCCTCTATTCCAACTTTCACCCTACATAATAGAGAAGGGTATAGTACGTGGAAGTTTAAAATGCGTAATTATCTTATGCATAAGGAGTTGTGGGAAGCTATCAGTGGCTACCCAACAGGAATGAATGTTTCCAATGTCACAAAGATGAGGAGCGATCAGAAGGCACTAACAAAAATTTATTCTTACCCTGGAATCATCTGCAATTACGATGTCCGAAATGTAACTACTGCAGCAGAAGCATGGAAAGCTCTACAAAATGCTTATGAGGACAAAGGTATGGGTAGGCGTTTATATTTAGAACGGAAATTATACAGATTGAGACTTGAAGATTTTGATAATAATATTGAGTTACGACTCAATATTTTTATCAAATCTTTAAGTCAAATCTTGAGCAATGGAAATAACAGCATTGATATACGTATCAATGCTGTTATTTCCACTGCTCAAGATTTGGCGGATATAGACAAAGTAATAGATGATACGTCCATTGCTGCTATTCTATTGGGAGGTCTAACGTCGAGATATGACCCATTGATTATATATCTTGAAAATAGTAATGTAAACGTTACAACCGAACTGGTAAAGTCCAAATTACTGAACGAAATGTCCAAGGAAAGCTCGATAAAACTGGAAACAGCTATGAAGTCAAAAGTTGATGCCACTTCTGTTGAGTCAAAGGCAAAGAAAATTGTGTGTTATGGTTGTGGAGAACCCGGTCACAAGATACCAAACTGTCCTTTGAAGAAAAAGAAGGTCATGAAAAGGAAGAATCCCTCTAATATGGACTCGACCTCTGTGTCTGCTTTAGGAGCAACAAATAATTATGGTGCGATTCAGATGCGACCAAACACATGACTTCAAGACGAGATTGGTTTGTAGACATAAAGCCTATTGATAATAAGGTAACAGTTGCAAACGGGACTAAGATTGACGCTGAAGGCATCGGTAAAATATCTATAAATACCAAAAGCAACGTCAATACAATTAATGATGTTACGTATGTACCTAACTTGCAAACAAATCTTTTATCTGTGAAGACAGCAGTTGAAAAAGGTTTTACTGTAATGTTGGATAAGTCGGGTTGTAATTTATTTAATTAAAAAACCTTCTCCTTTACAGGTGATGCGGTTCTACATGGCTAGCCCAGTGGTGGATTGTACACACTTGATTGTGACGTAAATATTGCCAAATTTAGAGCCTATGACGTGCATTCTGACTCATTTTCTAAGTATCAGGTATGGCATAAGCGTTTAGGTCATTTATGTCATGTTGGTATGAATCTGCTGAAAAATAGTCATGAGGTTATTGATTATAAAGATGTGGATAAAAATCCATGTCTTGCTTGTGTTCAAGCGAAACAAGCTCGAAAACCGTTTAAGCCGATTACTTATAAAAGAGCAATTTCAATATTAGAACTGATCCACTCTGATCTATGTGGACCAATGTCAGTTAGCTCTTTTCAGGGTAATAAATACTTTTTAGATTTTATAGACGATTTTTCGAGAACTATATTTGTATATTTTATTTCTTCAAAGACAGAGGTAAAGGATAGATTTTGTCACTTCCAGACTATGGTTGAAAGACAAACTGGGGCTCAATTTAAAACAATAAGGACGGATAATGGAAAGGAATTCGTAAATAGTGAATTCTCAAGTTATCATAGATCTTGTGGTATAAAGCATCAAACTACGGTACCATATAGTCCTCAGCAGAATGGTGTTGCCGAGCGTACTAATCGCTCAATTGTATAAAAGGCACGCTTTCTTATAGCTGAAAGCGAACTTTCTAAAGTTTTTTGGGAAGATGCTGTTCGAACGGCTATATACCTAAAGAATAGATGCCCACACCGTGCCTTAAATAATAAAACTCCCTACGAGTTGTGGAATGGTTGCAAACCAGACCTAGGTAATCTCAGAGTTTTTGGGGGTAGAGCTCTTATACATATACCTTCTTGTCACCGTAAGAAATTGGATCTTAAGGTTGATGAAGCTGTATTTGTAGGCTATAGAGAAGACTCTAATACGTATCTTTTTAGAAAACCATCTTGTCCTAGAATCTTACAAAAGTCTAGAGACGTTCATTTTTTGAAGATTGTTTTTCTAGTTTAAATAATAGAAATGTCAACAATACTAAGACTTCTACTGAACCTTTTGTACTGTCTAATAGTCTGCCTATACCAGAAGAAAACAGTACAGTTCAAGAGTCTTTAAATCAATTTCCAGTGGTCACTGTTGAGCCAGCCCCAGGCCATACTGTTGTCACTGAAGATCAGACTGCCGAAGCTGATCAATTCTTTGAAGCAATTGAGGAAGAAGTAGTTTCTACTAGTCAAAATGATGGACATAGATATCGATCACGAGATCGAAAACCTTCTAATTACTTCTCATACCAAGTGTCTAGTCAAGTGTCTGATGAGCCTAGAACTTATAATGAGGCTATATTGGCTGATGATGTTATTAAGTGGGAGATGGCAATGACAGATGAATATAATTCATTGATGAAGCTGAAGACATGGAAATTGGTTGACAGAGAAAACAAGAAAGTTATACCATGTAAATGGGTCTATAAGTTAAAGAAAGATCCAGCAGGAAATGTTGTGAAGTACAAAGCAAGATTAGTTGCTAAGGGATTCATCCAGACGCCAGGTGTAGACTATTTTGAGACATTTTCTCCTGTCGTGCGGCACTCTTCTTTACGTACTCTACTGGCTCTCGCAGCTGAATTGGGTTTGAAAATGCGTCACTTGGAGGTTGTCACTGCATTTTTAAATGGGGATCTGCTAGAGAAAGTTTACATGGAGCAACCTCAAGGTTTTAAAGTAAAGGGTATGGAGAACAAAGTGTGTCTCTTACAAAAATCTCTGTATGGACTTAAACAAGCTCCACGTGCCTGGAATATAAAGTTAGATGAAACTTTATCGTCTTTTGGTTTTGTGAAAACTCCATCTGAACCATGTGTGTATACTAAATTTTTTGGAAAAGAGTCGGTTATAGTTGCAGTCTTTGTCGATGACATAATTCAATAACAGATTTGGGCTATTTCAGCTATTATCTTGGTTTAAATATAACCAGGAAAAATTATGAAATAAAAGAACATCAGAAAATTTATATAAATAATCTTTTACAAAAGTTTGGAATGGAGAATTGTAAAACTTGCACAACTCCAATATCTGGAAAACTAGAGGTCAGTACCAGCAGTGATAATGATCATAATCTAGAAGTATATCCCTATCAAGAATAAATTGGTTGCCTCATGTTCCTGGGTGTTAATACTCGTCCAGACATCGCATACGCGACTAGTTACCTGAGTCAGTTCAATACTTGGTACAACAAGACTCACCCTTTTAGATATTGTAAGATTCTCTCAAGAGTCTTACAATATCTAAAATGCACTTTAGATTATTAGATTTGTTATAGAAAGTCAGATATGCCACTTGTAGGATTTTGCGATGCCGATTGGGCAAACTGTGATGTAGATCGCCATTCTTATACGGGTTACTGTTTTAAATTAGCAGGCAGTCCGGTTTCATGGGCCTCAAGGAAGCAGCAAACCGTAGCTTTGTCCTCAGTGGAAGCCGAGTATATGGTAATAACTGAAGCTACGAAGGAAGCGATTTATTTAAGGAGATTTATCACTGCATTAATTTCAGATCCTATGGTAAGGCAAAAGTTATTACTGAATACCATAACTGTTTGTACTGATAGTCAGAGTGCACAGAGTTTGGCTTTAAATCTGGTACACCACCATAGGACGAAACATATAGATACCAAATATCACTTTATTAGAGAAAAGATTAGTGATAATTCGGTAAACTTAAAATATATCAAATCAAGTGATATGCCCGCTGACATCTTAACTAAACGATTGCAGCGTGTGGCACATGGTAGATGTGTACTAGGTTTAGGTTTAGTGTAAATATATTTTACACGTTTACTTTGGTACTTAGTAAACATTTTCATACTGTTCTTTCTTTTAATATATTTTGAGTTCATTTTTATGTTTTATTTATTCTTGAGAATTTTGATTAAGGGGGTGTGTTGTAATAATACTGGCTTTATAGTGTTTTTACGAAGTATTCAAAATTATTATTATTCGATGTAACTAGGTTACCACTTACTTCAATAAAATAAAAACTAGATGAAACACATCTTTTATTCTCAAATACAAAAATAAATTACAACAAAAATTATTTTTGTTTGTTTGTTGACGTTTGTAAATTTCCCCGCGACACAGGGTACTTTTTTAAAAATAAAAAACATAGCCACATCCTTAATATTTAACCCCTTTTTCAGATATTGGCTATTACTTATGTTCATTTGGAATAAATTGTCTCACACTGTATCACCTATCCTGATAGCGTATTTCCAAAGCCATTTGAGTCACGATTCAGACTCTAATAGAATAGCTTTTGTTTGTGCATAATATTTACTCGACAATACCTAATCTGTTTCAGTAAAAAAATTGACTCAAATGGATTAGCTTTTGTGCCTTGATATTTTCAAAGAAAATACACGTACAAAACCTAGTACAGTATGATTCATATTCACTCAAATAGATAAGCCTTTGTCGAGATATTTTCAAACATGGTTTTGGTTTGTTAGGTGCGACTGTATGTAATTCAAGTAACTAAATAGGTTATGTTAGGTTCTCTATTGACCCTTAACCCAAAAATAGGAGCCCTGCGAAGCAGGGCTCCGTCAACTACGTTTATTAAAAAATATTTAATTGGACATAAAGTCTACTTACTAATATAATATAATATAAACTAAGTTGACGGAGCCCTGCTTCACAGGGCTTCTATTTTTGGGTGAAGGGTCAAAAGAGAACCTAACATCCTATTTAGTTACTTGAATTACCTACATACAGTCGCACCTAACCAACCAAAACTAGACCCAAATTGAATAGCATTTGTTGCTGCAATGTTAGAATGAATTTATCCTACAAAGTCTACCCGATTTTGGTTCATTTCTGTACTAGAATAGACTAGGGTTTCGTCAAGTTTTTGTCAAACAAAAGCTAAGCCAGTTCAGTTGGCACTTTCACTCTAATGGTATAGGCTTTGTAAATACGCATCCTGGTATCACCGTAAACTAACTAAAATATGCTTTATCCCATTAAAAACAATACTTGTCAAAAAACCAAGTCTCGCAACTCAGTGTTTCTACTGTAAAAAGTTGTGTGATCCATGTAAAACTAATTAGGTAATTAATACGTTTTAAATAAACAGATTGACTCAGCCATAGCAAGAAAACACAATATATCTCACAAGTAATACACATATATATTAGATTGTTTAGTGCGATTGCCAAGTCCATCTATTAATTTAAAACGTATGAATTACCGACTTGGTTTTACATGGATCTCACAACTTTTTATAGTAGAAACACTGAGTTGCGAGGCTTGGTTTTTTGACAAGTATTGATTGTAATAGGATCTCATTTATTTTTCTAGATAGTCCTACATTTTTCCTTTTCGGTATCTTCTACTTCTTGTATACCAACAACGAATTCTCTTAAAGCCCTAACTGCAAATATAACTTTGTAATCTTATATATTTATTTGGGATTACAAAGTTATTTATGCAGTTAATTTATCTCGAAAACTAGACCTAAATTGGAATATATTTTAGTTTTTCCTTGATTCATACACTAAACATTGATTGTATTCTAAATTTGAAGCTTCTATGTCTACTAGAAGTGCTTTAGACTTTTGATGATCGGTCAGTGAGTGACAAAATAAGAAACTTTGACTCGTTACAATTTTTAAACTACTTATTCAAATTGAAAGAAATTTGAAATATACTATGGGTATAATGCCTGCTTGGTTACCCAAAATTCAGGCTTCTAGTTTTATCCACAACGAAGTTATAGGGGGTCGAAAATGGCCTGAATTGCTTCGAGAAAAGGATGGTACGGCCGTGCCTCTTTTTTGCTCGACTTGGCTGCCGTGCCCCCAGAAAATTTCAACTTAGTGTGAATGCGTGAAAGGAGTCGCTTGAGAACGGCGGTCTGAAAATAAACGTGGCGAAGACCGAGTACTTGGCCTATAACGGTACAGATCCCGCGTCAATTCGCATAGGCGGAGACATTGCCGAGCGAAAGGTCCTGGTCAAGTCCCTGGGATCACTTCTTCACGCGTCTGGTGACATTGATTGCGACGTCAGGCCACGCATTTCGGCAGCCTGGGCCAAATGGCGTGAGGTCAGCGGTCTCATTTGTGACCGCAAAATGCCGATTAAGCTCAAAGGACAGGTCTATAAATTTCATCATTAGACCTGACCTGTTATAATGGCAGTGAGACGTGGCCTGTGCTTGAGCGACACAAGCAGAGTCTGCGTGTCACGGAGATAAACATGCTGCGCTGGATGTGTGGAGTCACGCGGAAGGACCGCATTAGGAACTCCCACATCCGGGGTACCCTTCATGTCCGTGATTGCTGACAAACTGCAAGAGTGTCGGCTTCGCTGGTATGGCCACGTCTTACGTCAACTGGGTAACAAATGTCTTGCCATGCTACCTCCGCCGGGCTCCGGTATACAGGGAAGGCCAAAGAAATGCTGGATTGACGTCGTAAGGGATGATATGCGTCCCAATGAACTAACCACCAGGGATGCTGAAATGCTGAAGACCGTGCAAAGTGGAGGAGATACAGCCGGAAAGTGGACCCCGGGCTCCAAGGCGAAGGTTTTGGAACGCAACTGGGACAGCGCTAGGATGATGATGATTTAAACTTAGTGTAGGATGCCCGCCGGCTAAGTGGAGCGACGATATATACGCAAAATGGCTGGCAGCGGCTGAACACAAAAAGCCGAAAATCGGGCTCAAAATCGTGCCATTAGATAAGCCTATATCCAACAGTGGACTATGGCAGGCTTATGATGATGAATTCAACTTCGTTAAGAACTAATAGAATGTTAATAATAAAATATTCCACTAATATTAAATCCTCATAGTAAGTAGATATGAACTCTATTATTAATTAACAACATTAAACTTTACACAACGCCGCACTAAATGTTGTGCTCGAGTGTTTGACAAAGCGGGACAGTAATTAAAATAGTCCTTATGCCCGCCATACACGCTACCGTTTACCGGAGAGGTTTACCTATGCAGGTATACCTGCGCAATTATAACGGAATGTGTGTGGGAGTACACCTGTGCAGTTTTATGTACATGTTTGACCTGCGCAGGTTAACCTGCACAGGTAACCTCTCCAGTAGACCGTAGCGTGTATGGCCTACATTAGAGAATAAACCTGCGCGAACTATCATATTCTCAATGAATTTAAATTGGTTTAGTCCTTTTTCAAATTTTAGCACCTTCATATGAATAACTTGTTTTTCTATGAATTAATACACTTCTATAAACAAGACGGTAAATTATTAGCATAATTGTATGACGACACGGCGCGGCAGCGTGTGGCAAACGACGACGTATTGCTCGCTATGAAAGGTATTCCATAGAAATACATAGATAAGTTGAAAAACTATAACCCGACTACGTAAAAAAGGGGTCTAAAAAGGACGAAACAAGAAAATAGCTCATTCAGAAAAGTAAAAGTACAGAAAGCTTAAGCTAGAACCGTGGTCGCACCTATAAGTGTATACTAGTGTGAATGTAGTTTCCTGCCATGTGTGTTTAAGTTTTCCTGGTACCCAAATTAGGTATACCTACAATATGTGCGACACGGCTCTGGCTTGAGCATTTCTGTACTTATACTTTTCTAAATGAGCTATTTTCTTGTTTCGTCCTTTTCAGACCCCATTTTTTAACGTAGTCGGGTTAAAGTTTTTAAACTTATTAGACCCCCTTTTTTACGTAGTCGGGTTATAGTTTTTAACTATTTTTTTTTATTTAATCCTTTTCCGTATCCCGGGGCATGTAAACTAACCGTGCACTATTTACATTATCACATTTAAAGGAAAAAAGAAAGATAAATAGGTAACTCAATGCGTCTAAACCGCGCGAATTGTAAGTACAACCGCGTTTAAAACTTATATTTTGACAGAAACAGTATGATAATATGTACATATTTGTACTATACTCACTCACCAATACCTTTCGTTTGATACCAAACACGTAATGATTATCTAAGTTTTATTTTTTTGAGGTTGGAATCTGAGGTATTAATTCCGTAGCAGATAATTTCGATAAAATTTATATAGCCTATGTCACCCGCGCCATTATTACAAATCTTTTGACACCCCATTTATTAAAATCGGTTCAGTAGTTTAGGCGCTACGGTGGAACATACAAACATACATACATAGACTGCCAAAAACATTACCCTTCCTTTTGGCTTCGCCGTAGTCGGGTAAAACAGTACTGTCGCGTGCATCTGCTCTGATTAAAGAAAACTTCCTGCGGGCCTGAAGTGTATCCCATGCCAGACTTTACCAATATTCAACCAACGGATACAAGGACCACATTCGAAAAAATAACTTGTCCATCACGCACGTTACGAAACTACGAATTTACACCACTACTAGCTATGCTAAACAGGAGACTACTGCTTAAATCACTCCGTCATCTGTAAATTCTACCAAATCTCTTCTGCTATATATTTTATACAAAATAATGAATATAATATATAGCGGAATAATATAGTGGGGACGCCGGGCTTCAAAACTTTTTTTTTTTTTTTTTTCTTTTTTTTTTTTGTTTTACGAGGTGGAAAATCCCTTCGGATCTCCGACTCTTGGGGGAAATAAGAGCCGGAGTATGTGGTGTTTCCACTAAAAACCACCTCGACTGCCGCCATGTTCCCGTGTGTCGGAGGGTGGGGCATCACCAAAGCACTCGTCGCCACCCTCCGACGCCGGGCTTCAAAACTACGGTCATAGATCGAACCGGGACAGCGCTAAGATGATGATGGTGACGAAAGAATGTATAATGTCCAACTTACAACTATATTCCTTTAATTAACGAAGCCACACACACAGTCACTGAGATAAAAATATAACTTAACCACAGAGTAGAGAGTAGAAACTCTACTCATGTGTCTCAGTCAATAATAACAATTAATTGCTTCAGTAGCTAATCACTGACATAAAAAAATACTAGTTCAGAGCACCGAGCCTCGCTGTCGAATTCAGTCAAAATTGTACGCTGTAAATATTTTTGTGTTAATCATACTTTATTATAAGCACAATTCCGTGTAAACGGACAAATTACTTTCAATTAATAGCTCCGTGGCAGTCGTTGATACAAATTGCAGGTCATTAGATGTTAATAGAACTTGTACAATGTTTTCTGACTGTAGACATGTTAATTTAATATAATAGCTCACAAACGTAGCAATTTAGGTGTTTATTGAGCACTGATTCAATTGATTGGTGTTACAAAAGTATACTCTAACTCAAATAATGACTCAAGTACATATCATAATATATGAAATTTGCCAACAAGGTCGACTCTTATACAAACATGATAATGGAGTATTGCGTAAAAAGAGTTCTCAAAATCTATTTTACATTTTTTTCAGAGAAGCATAATATTATACACGCGCTGAATAAAATTTGATCTATCCTTTGGGACTGTATAAGAGATTACGTACAAAACCAGAGTGGTACCTTGCATTATTATGGTGGTATTTTCTAAAACAGAGGAAGACCTGCTGGTGTTATCCCATTTTTCTGTATTGTTTGTACAATATCCTGGCTGAACTTTGCTATTCAGTTCCTACAGTGAACTAACTGACTGCAAGTTTCTCAAGAAAGCGTTTGGCCATAATTATATGCATTGTTGCTTTGTAGCTAAAATAACCATTCTTTGTATATTCGCAAACTGAGGTGATAAGGAAGCGCAAGCTGCAATAGACACAGTTATGTTTGGAATTATAGAAAAAAAAAACAAATTTAAGAACTCATATTGTATTATGACTAAATGTGTTTTCCATACATACATAATAATAATAATACATTTATTTCCAAAATAGTGCAAATACATTTACAATTCTGATCTTATAAGTAAATTTAAGGGATAAATACATATTTATCGATCAAGTAAAACTATCTTATATGGTAAAACTACATTAAAATAATTTACGCTCGTATTTTACCTACTCTGTGGTAAATGCTTCTTCTTCACAACCTTCTCCGTCCAATGCTGGTGAACATCTCTTCCTGGAAGTCCAGCTGCACCACACCAAAATCCTTCTTGGTGTTTATTACTGCCCTTCTTAGCGTATTGATTTCTTTTCCTTCTTCGAAAATCTTTTACTCACTCTAACTCCCTCTTACAGTCAAACTATAATCATGGGTGACTTTAACACCTGTCTCCTTAAGAACGACTCTCGCTCTTCATCTCTATATTCTATTGCTGTTTCTAGTAATCTACATATTCTTCCCCTGAATGCTACTCATCATTTCCCTAATTCTGCTCCCTCACTTTTAGACCTCATCTTCGTCTCATCGCTTGGTCATGTCGCTAAGCACGGCCAATGTGATGCTGATGCATTCTCTTATCATCATCTTATCTATCTATCTTACAAAGTCCGTCCTCCGAAGGCAAAGTCAAGAACTTTCTTGCTACGCAATTTTAGTGGTATGGATACTGAACGTTTGTGTGACGATGTTAAAGCAATCAATTGGCAACCATTACTTGACTCTGACTCTATTGACTGCAAAATTAAAATATTTGAAAGAAAACTTATTGAATTGTATGATGTTCACGCACCTATTCGCACTATAAAGTTGAAACATGCACCATCGCCTTGGCTTACCAAAGAAATAAGCCTACTTATTCAGAAGAAAGCTGCTGCAAAATCGAAATATAAATCCAAGCCTTCTGAAACAAATAAAGAAAAATATACGAAGCTTAGAAATCTCTGCAATAGGGTGTGTAGGGATGCACAACGCCAGCATATTCATAGTTCTGTCCATAATGGTGACCCTGCGAAAGTATGGAAATTTCTTAGATCAATAGGAGTTGGAAAGCAAATTCAGAACAAGAACTCTTTCGACATTGATATTAATTCGATCAATCAGCATTTCTCTGCTTCGTCCGATTTTAATAGGACAACAAAAATGAATACCTTAAATTATCTTTCATCGCTTTCAACTCCTGCTTATACTGCTTTTGTCTTTAGTCAGTTTACTGAATGTGATGTTAAGAAGAGCATCTTATCAATAACATCTAACGCAATTGGCAGTGATCATATCACCCGTAATATGATTCTCCCTATCATCGATCAGATCCTACCTATTGTTTCCCATATATTTAACCATTCTATTTCTAGTAGCGTATTCCCAACAGCTTGGAAAGAGGCTCATGTAGTTCCCCTGCCTAAAAAATCCACGCCTGTTTCCTTCTCAGACTATCGACCCATATCTATATTACCTTTCCTTTCCAAAGTCCTTGAACGTCTCATCCATAACCAACTTAACTCCTTCCTTTCTAAAAACAGTATCCTCAATCCCTTTCAATCTGGTTTCCGCTCGGGTCATAGTACCACTACTGCCCTTGTCAGCATTACGGACGATATTAGGTCAGGAATGGAGGATGGCAAGCTAACTGTTCTCTGTTTGCTAGACTTTAGCAATGCATTTAATACTGTTGACTTTGACATTCTCCTTGCCATTTTAAGCTCTCTTAACATATCTCCATCAGTGATCGACTGGTTTCGTAGTTACCTGTTTGGACGCCGGCAGCGCATCCATCTGGATGATACTTTTTCACCATGGTGCGACAACGCTGCTGGTGTACCTCAGGGCGGCGTTTTATCTCCATTACTCTTCTCAATTTTTATAAATTCTATATCTAATTGTATATCTTCTTCCTACCACCTATATGCAGATGATTTGCAAATTTACTCTCAAGCGAAGGTTGAAAACTTGCCGTCAGCAATCTCCACTATTAATAAGGACTTGGCTGATATATCACAATGGACCAATAGATATGGACTTAAAATTAATCCTGCTAAAACCCAGGTTACTATTATCGGCAGTTCTAGAATGATGACGAAAGTTCAATGGTCAATGCTTCCCCAGGTGTCTTTTGGTGGTGTTGTAATTCCTATCAGTAATGATGTGAAGAATCTGGGGATACACATTGACAAAACGCTGTCTTGGTCTGTTCACTTGCAAAATGTTAGTCGACGACTCTACGCTACCTCAGCATCATTGAGAAGATTACGCAACTTCCTGCCAATATCCACTAAAATTGCACTGGTGCAATCTATCCTCCTACCCATTCTTGACTATGCCGATGCCAGCTATCTAGATCTCAATGAGGACCAGCTAGATAAACTTGAGCGACTTCAAAACTTCTGCATAAGATTCATATACGGTTTACGTAAATATGATCACGTCACTGAATTTCGCAACAAGCTCAAGTGGCTGCCAATCCGCCTTCGACGGAATACTCACATTCTTTGTCTTCTTTTTAATATTTTTTTTAATCCTTCCTTTCCCTTGTATCTCAAAAATCGGTTTGAATATTTACATAATACACATTCTAAGTGCTTACGATCATCAGAAAATCTAAAACTGAAAGTCCCTACTTATTCAACGATTTTCTTTGAAAAATCTTTCACTGTGCAAGCTGTACGCTTATGGAATGCGTTGCCCGAAAGTATCAGACGAGCTAAATCCTTAAATATGTTTAAAAATCTTGTCACTAAGCATTATATGGCAGATTCTTCATGACTGTTATACACACATACACATAGTTTAGTTTATGTATTTATTCATCCATGTATTGTTTGTCTATATTAATATTATATTTATGAATATTTTATTTATTATTATATATATAATTATATATATTTATTTTATTATTATTTATTTAATATAATGTATGATTTTTATTTATGTATGTATTTATAAGTTAAGTTTTCACATAACTTTATTTTCTATCACTTTTTCACAAGGTACACCATTACCCACTATTTTACTTTATATTCTAATGATTTATTCCGAACTAGGTTGTCTGGAAGAAATCGCAATGTGCGATAAGACCGCCCTTGTACCACTAGTGTTAAGTTTTCAATGTAATTTATTGTAATTTTGTCTATTTACTGGTGTACAATAAAGTGTTTATCTATCTATCTATCTATCGAAAATAACTAAAGCTAAAATAATAATAGTTGTATACGGTTATGTTCTTAGTTCTATTTTAATATTGCAAGTAACTCTTCTGTCTGTTCAAATGACATGTCTTGTTAATAATTACAGAGTGCTTTTTTACAGTTATAATAGTCTGAGGTATATAAACTTATGACTCTATTTAATTTGTTATATAAGTATGGACCCATAAATGTGTAAAATCTATTTGTAAAAGTAAATTTTGAGGTCGGGTGTGAAATGCAGACTATATCTTGCCGCCTCTTGTTAGTATTGTGTGTATTATAGGTAAGCATGGCATGTTGTCTTAAAACTATGTGCATGATGAAGAGTTGACGAACAGTTAAGGCGCTGTCCTAAGCGACTGTTTTGGTAAATGAGGGGGTGAAGCAGGGGAGGTGAAGGGAGCTTAGCTCCGTCTACTGCGGGGCGCCCCCCTTCTTTCTCGTCGCGTGCGGCCGTATTCTGGCGACATCCGTATTCCAATATTTCAAAATCGCAAGCAAAACGTTTTAGCATATTGAATTGAGATACTGCTATTAAAATTTATATTACATACATCAATCTGTTTGTACAATATAGGCATAGCGCAATTTTTGTTCTCAGTGCAGCCATGAGCAAAACTGGTTTACATTAGACGTTATAGGTATTAATAGTTGACGAAAGTAGGTAAATACCTACGTGTCGTAAGATGATAAAAATAATTAAGTCAGTTCCATGTATGGAGAGGCCATTATATCACTGGTTCGAAAGTGGGAGGTGCGTCGTCAATGTAAATCAACAATGATGTGTCTGAAACAGAAAATAAGATTATGATTGATTTTAGTCTTCTATGTGGCTGTGGTTCTGTAAGGACCTAAACACAATTTCTTTGTTCATATTGCCTAGTTCTTTTATATTTTACTTTTCATGCGCATTGTCAGTGTTACTAGAAGTTTACTTCGCTCATTCTTATACATCATCATCATCTCAGTATTGTCCCGGTTGCAATCCAAAAGCTTCTGCCGGGGCTCTTGTGAACCCTAGAGTCTGTCGTTAGTGCTAATGCGTTATAACATAAAAATATTTACACTCCTACTTCATATACCTTAGTTTAACTGTGATAAATATTATAAGACTCCATCCACTTTATTTCTTATTACTGTTCTTGTACTAATAGATTTGGTTTATTGCAAAAATAATTAAAAAGAACAAACAGAAAATTATGAACACAGTACAATAACAATTCAATTTGTTTCTGTGGATTTTACTAAACTTATGCTTCCTCTTTCAGAAACTTACAATTAGGCAGCTTGTGTTTTATAAACTTTCTAAGAGAACAATAGACCGTAACTTATTTTCGCTACAAATTCAAGCGCTATCCAGTGGAACGCAAAATGTCTCTTTCTAAGTTTCCATTTTGCATGCTAATATACCGGGTGTAGTAGTCTGTGTACCGAAAACAGATACCAGTGATCAGTACATTATACTGACACCCTTGGCGGTCGAATTTTCCGGAAAATCTAAGAACTCGACAATTTTCCAAAAAATCAAAGTAAACGCGCCATGTACATGTTTAATTTTTAGAATTTTACAAATATATTGCGAGTCGACTATAGTTACTATTTCATTACGTTATATGGCAAAAAATGCAAAAGAAACATCGGAAAATTCATGATAAATTTCCGGAAAATTCGACCGCCAATGGCCTTAGTATCATGTACTGAATCACTGGTATCGGTTTTCGGTACACCGTCCCTTACGCCCTGTATATGTAACGGGTTTCAATCAGGTAATTTATTAAAAAACGAGACGATGGCCCCACAGCTAAGCCCGAACATTATAGGTTTTTAATTTAGCTGTTTTGTCGGATTCCGTAGAAATTTAAAGTTATCCCTTGTCTTAGTGTACCTCTACGTTTCCCAACGTACAAACATGCACAATTTAAACTTCTTCCATCCAGTAGTTTTAGCTATGCGTTGTCTGTCAGTAAATCCGTAAAGGAAGAATTTAAAGGTGAAATACCTTCTATTTGCCTCAACGTGCAAGCCCTGATCATGAGATGCCATCTTGTATTTCACTATTACATTCAAATAAATACGCTACTGAGATCCGGGAAATATCATAAAAATAATATATTGTAAGTGGACACAATCATGTGGGATCGGTTACCAAACCAAATGCCCATTTGCTTATCTGGTTCATAGCTAGATTACTGCAATGTTTCATCAAAATCCGTTTAGAAGTTTTTACATGAAGTAATAACAACATAAACTCCATCTATTCTTACAAACGTTTGCATCACTAATAGTAAACAACATTTTATGTAAGATCCACCATTACTTTGGTGTACCTACTGTATTGTGAGAGATTATTTATTTATGAAACAATGTACATAAAGGAAGGTCATGCATTTCATCCCGTGGGGTTACAAACAAAGGCTATGCCAGACTATTATCACAGTATAAAGACATACAGTAGTTTGACGCCTTTGATCTCGTAGAAAAAGCCGACAACGTCTAGACAAGAGTAAGTAGGCTAGGGCTGCCACATGTAAACAATACCTACTTATTCAAACACCGTCTATTTATTTTAGAAAAATATTACAATTGCTACGCTACATGAATAATATAGTGTAAATCACTTATCTATACATATAAATAAAATTGGAGTGTCTGTTTGTAATATTAAAATAACCTCTTTTTACTAAATGCATATGGATGTATACATGGTACATACACCGAAATGACATTTTTTACAATTTTTGTCTGTCTGTCTGTTTGTTCTCGCTAATCTCTGGAACGGCTGGTCCTATTTTGACGGGACCCTCACTGGCCTGATGTACCAAGGAGTAACTTAGGCTAAAAATTAACCGGGTACGCGAAGAAGTTCCCTCAGGACGCGGGTGAAACCGTGGGAAACAGCTAGTTTATTATATTACAATAATTAATGATAAATAATTATTATAAAACACGTTGCGTTTTTCGTGCGGTGACAGATTTGCATACAAAGTGTCAGTCAGCACCTATTTCATCCCGCAGGCGTCGTGGGAGGCGGTTAAGAATATAAAGCATTTTTCGTACAAACCAAGTTAAAATAAAGCGATTGACATAGCGGTGGTTTAATGGATGGGTAACCTTGGGATCAGCTTGCAGAGCCTATGTTATCGATATGAAGTATTTTGCAGATTTTTTTCGTGCAAACTCATTGCAAACTACGTTAAGGTAAAGCAATAGACATCACGGTCATTTTATGGATGGGTGACCGGGCTATGAGATTGCGGAGAACATGTGTGGGGTTTATAAAAGGGGGCCAAAAATATGGTTATTTTTGAGCTAGGATGCGCCGTTACCAAGATACATAATAATATGTGATAGGTACTTACCCAATGCGAAGGTACTAGGTACTTATTGAATGAAATTAAAATCACACCAGAATCGAATATTACCTTACAACGCATATTTTCTTACGTCTGCCATGTTGTTTACGTACAATAATTGCTACTTTATTCTGTGATTTGGCCAGACATGAGATATTGTAAAAGTTTGTAGATTAGTAGGAATTTGCACATTATTTTAATTGGTTATAGGTAGGTACATACATTTCAAAATAATATAAATAATTATAATTTATGTTTTTTTTTCTTTTTTGGTATAAGTAAATTGATGGAATCGCAGAGTTTTTAAATCTTTATTTATTTAAATCTTTAAACAGCATAAAGAATTTCAATGTCTCACAGCACAAGTCGTATGCACCATCTTAATTAATATTCATAAGCAAATAAATAAGTAACGAACAAAAAACAAGCACGTGCCAGCCCCCAAAAACATGTACCTAGTTAGGAACTAAGGCGATATACGTAACTAGGTACCGCTCTTCCCGCGTCTCACCTCTTGGCCCCCGCACGATTGACCCGTCTAGACGCGTTCGTCGAACGACTGTATGGATTATTTGACTGTGCTATTATTCTCATCACACTATTCATGCAAACAATATAAATTGCCAAGCGAACCCAAATTAAATCGAAACGTTACATTAAATTGCAACGTATGCAGATTGAATACGTGTACGTAATAGCCGCATTTGACCGAAAAATACGGAATATTTATTCAGCTGACGAATTTGGCCGCAGCATTTGGCCTCGGCATAAACTTTTAATTAAATAATTGCAAGCTTGCCATTAATGAATTTACGCTAGTACCAAAACAATATTTATGTTATACATTTTGTAGATATACGAAGAAACTGCGTGTGGATGAATAAATGGCCACTTTTTAAATTCGTAACCAATACTGGAACATTATTGTACCACTCACTACCTAATAATATAACAAACGCAACAGTTTATAATGTATGGAACTTTGTTACACTTGTCGCAAAAACTAGGGTAAGGATGTTTTTGAAATTGCATATCGCAATTAATATCAGTTGATTTAAATTGTATCGTGATAACCGAACCTCACGCAAACGACGCCGTGCGCAGAAGCTAGTATAAAATAAATATAGTTTAAAGCTAATTACATGCCTTATCCTATACAAAAATAATTATACATAGACTAATGCGAAACTTTTCTGAAGCATCTGCCTAGAAAATTAATTAGAACAAAATGTCATATTGGAATAATTAAGAATCTTATTTGATAAATGGTCTAACATAGAGAAAATCTAGGACCAAGGGACATCATGTTAGAATGAAAGTAAGGTTTGAAATACTTTCGATTTAATAAAAATATTTTCACTGGTAGATATGAAATACTCATTGGGCAACGTTATAAAACAAATCAACAATTAGTAACATTCAACAACTTTTAGCAACGATATACGGCAGCACCTCCATTGCTTTGTTATTAAATGTTGTACTCTAAATTCTAAAAAAATAGGAGGACAGATCAAAAGAGAGAAGGTGAGGAGAGTTCGCCATGGTGTTCTCGAAAGAAGTTTGCCAACCCGCGCACGAGTATGGCCTAACCCTTTCCATAGTTAAAAGAGGCCTTTGGCCATCAGTGGAAAAGTTTACCAACAAGGCTTGTGATGATGATGTTTGTTGGTATCATTTATGTACTTAGCTATACTGTTACAAATATTATTATCAAAATTATCGCAAAGTTGATTACGCTAAAATATTATGCAGATAAGGATTATAAAGGCAAGATGAATAAACAATGTGATAATAAATAAATATTACTATGAGGAATTGACGATTGGACTAATTGGAAAGTACACGTCTAGCACATAAAATTATGAAATGTAGTAAATTAATTTATCATCATTTGATTATTTTTGTGTTCTCAAAAGAACAAACAACTACGTAATACATTTATTTTATAATATTTTTTTATGTGTTAGCAAATAGAAAGTAACTTAACGTAAATAAATATTGTTGAGGCAACTGTTCGTCGCAATAACGTAAGTCCGTTCCCAATTTCGATAAATACTCATAAATATTATACTATACGGTATTACAAATCCAATAGGACAGCCCACATTATGTTCCAACAAATATTATCTTACCCTCATCATGTCGTCGTTTCAAGTCTCTCGCACAGTACAGTGGACATACTTTGAAACAGAGAAATATCGGCTTTTCTGAAAGCAAAAATTAACGTAAATGAAGCTTTTATGACTTGTCAACTTTGGTTTGCTCAAGTTTAGCTTACGCATCGTGAAGTCTTGTAATACTTCGGTTTAAAATGCTTTGCCAAAAAAATACATTTAGGAAATTATTTCATAGGTTTACCGTTTACTAGAATATTACACATAATTTAAAGAACTTTTATGGATTTTAATTAATTACAATGATTGCTAAAAACGCAAGTAATGTTGAAACTACGTTCATGCAAAAAAACCTTGAATTTTTGAACGAACTAAAAGCACGATTCAAAGTTAGCCAGACACAAAAGTATATTTGATAGTTATTTAAATTCAATTAGGATATAGTTACATTTATACTGGGTACGTGTGTGAGTTGCACTTCAGTTGCTGTCGTTTTAATTTATTATGCCTAGCAACTTGCAAATAAATATAATGCATACCACGAAATTGTTAACTATGTGGACCGCTGTAGTTGCATACCGTTGTAGTGTGTGTAACGCCTTCCTTCCTATATAGTATGTATAAACTTTGTAATATGGGCCATTATACGTTAATCGTTTGCCATAGTACATCTTTCATTTATCGAACCAAATCCCAACATCGCATGGCGACCCTGGCCAGTGCTGCCTTGCGGCAGTACTGAGTACGAGGTTTTGAAACTATTTTGGTGAAAATTGGTTGTTTGCATGACAAAATACAACCGACTCAGCAAGAGTGTTTTGATTGATATATCGATTACCATTTTCGAATTGACATCGAGCGAGAGATGTGAGGTACTCTGAACCGAGGTTTCCTGAGGCGAGATTCTATGAGGCGAGGTTCCCTGGACGAGGTTCTCTGATGCGAGCTCCTGACGATGCAGCCGGGAGATATGGGCTTTGGCCTGTTGCGGGCCGACACGAGGATATTGCGTAAGGAGTCAAGGACGGAATTGTGAAACTTCATGATGACCTCGGACACGGTGTGAAATATGAGGTGAATTATTTTTTCTCTATTGCCGCGGACAATATTTTTATTTTTGTGTTAATTTAAGCATATATACTTTTTGCGTTTAAACATTATTTTCAATACGTAAATTCAGTAATTCAGTTCTTATTTTTTATGTTACAATAATGAGATCATGCAAGAATGCTTGTTGACAATAATTATGTTTAATGAAAAATCGATATTCTTTAGTTATTAATTTCTTTCAATAATGTTTTTTGATAAGTTACTTATTCTTATTCAATAATAGACTTTTTAACTAAGAGTATGATGAATAATATGCCTTGAACACGTTTTAAAAATTTTAAGACCTAAAGTTTCTGTTTACATTTTTATTATTATTTTATCTACTTACTACTTTAAAATGTGAACCCTTTTACTATTGCTTTAACTATAAAGTAATATTGTGTTAGTTTTTAGGAATCGTGTTTTATGTACCTACTTAGATATGCATTCCAATGTTCTTACCCATTTCGTGTACAATACGGAGAAGGGATATATGATCCGTTAGCAATACAAGTTGTGCGTTGTGTTGTCGGTTTTGCTGTTTGTTTTATAAAGTACTAAGTCTAACTTCTTTTCAAATGAACAGTATTTTATTTTTTTGCGAATTTCAAAAAATAAACTTTACCTAAACTTAGATTAATTGCAGGACGTAATAGGTTCTAATTATGTGTGTTGTCGACTTATTAATATCATGTAAAGATTTTAGATTCTACAATATTTTTGTACGATTTATTTCTGTTTCTTTTTTGTAATAGTGAGGAGTTATTTCATAGTTTTACTATATTTTCTACTAAGTATTTAGTTTAGTTATAATTATAAGTTTGGTATCCAGTAGGTAGTGAGCTAGTACACGCTAATAAAGATGATACCTTGTTATAAAACCTGACACCCATGTCGCACTATCTCAGGCATGAGTTCATCGGAAATTATGGCACCTGCATATAACTGCATCAGCATTATTTACTTGTTTGAACATTAGTCTCATAATGAAATATAATTTTGAATCACGTAATAAGTACATACAATAATTATTTTTAAAGCGCTTTAGGAGAGTTGAACTTTTGTAAAAAGATTTTATTTTGGGCATACCTGTAAAACCTAATTATTTACTGTTTAGTATGATACTTAGGTAACTATGAAGGACGTTTTGATAGGTTTTAAGTAGCTATGGAAAAATACTGAATGTTCTTTTTTATATAAAACGGAATAACGAAGGATATGACATGTGTGGTATTAAAAATCTTTTGCCATTGTTATATGCAATTAGGTATCCTTACCCTTGAAATGAAATGGAAATGTTGAAGTTTTTTTTATTAAGTGTATTTTATTACACGAGAAAGGAATGAGTATTCTGATATGTTGGTTTGTGTTTGTTTAAGATAAATGTACTAAATAGAAGGGAATATTCAGTAAATACGTTTTCGACAGCAATTGGACTGATCACCCAAAAGCTATGTTGCATTCATATGTACTGAAATATTCAATAATAATGTGTTAAGTAGACTTATAGATTTGTTACTGAATGGATATGTATTGATAAAGTGATTTTGACTATTTAAGAAGTACACAAATGATAGAGATACATAAAGGGTTCAAATCTTTCAATTTGATCATGGTGTAAACGAGATTTCTCTGTGAAAATTGTTAGAGGCCAAAAAGGTCTTAAATTATGTCCCTGTTTATGAAAAATAATATTTATATTGTCGACAAATATGAGAAATATTAATAAAATAAATGAAAGAAAGTCTGGCCAGATCAAAATGTAAAAATGAGTACCAAAATGGTAAAATAAAATGTGTACCTATATGACAAAATGTGTGTACCAATGTATTGATTAAGAAAAATAATGACATTGCGTTATTATAAAAAGGTTAATATCATTTGATTATTGATATATATGACAAACTAACAGTGGTAGGAATATCTATCTATCTACGATGTCCAGTGAATTAAAATGTATGCTTTTATAAAATAAAGATATGAGCTTAGAATATTATTAAATGAATAAGTAATTATATACGAATATGTAATAATGTTGGATCGTTTTTTAGTTTATCTACTGTGTTTATTGCCATTTTTATTAGTAATAATAGTATAATAAAATATATATAAAATTCTCGTGTCACAGTTTTCGTTCCCATACTCCTCCGAAACGGTTTGACCGATTTTGATGAAATTTTTTGTGCTTATCCGGTATCTATGAGAATCGGCCAACATCTATTTTTCAAAAAAAAAGAAAACAAAAAAATTTTGCAAAACAACGTTTGCCTTGTACCCTATCACGGATTTATTTTATTATGATAATCTTATTAAAGTGAATCATTTCTATTGATATTTTTCATCTTGTTTATTTGATTAAACTATTATATTTTTGTTGTTGTTTTTGCTAAACTTGTCAACAGCGCATTATAGTTGGTATTAAGTATTTTTTTATTGCAATTTAGACTGTCTTATTTTTAGTAAACTGTTTATTGGAATTTATTAAACCTTTTTCTATTGTTGTTAGTACAACGAACGAACGAATGCACAGAACGTACAACGTAAAACATTTACTTTTGAAAATTGTAATTAGAATTAAACTTTAATATAAAAAATAACCATATTTTTTTATTTTATTAAAGGGTGTAGTGTGTGTAATGGCTTCTTTCCTATATTATATGTATAAACTTTGTAATATGGGCGTTCCGTACTTCGAAACGAAAAAACTGAACCCTTATAGGATCACTTTGTTGTCCGTCCGTCCGTCTCTCAAGATCCTTTTTCTCAAGAACGCGTGGAGGTATCAAACTGAAATTTATATCAAATACAGGTCTCTGGCCCTTGGAGCTGTGCAAAAAAATCTAACTTTCAAAGCCAACACAATAAAAAGATACAGCGGTTTATTGCTGGAAATTTGCGAGGCAATCAGTCCTCCAGTCAGGGTACTTCCTATGAGCTCAGAATCTTGATATTTGGTACAAAGCAACGTCTTATAGCACAGATAAAGGGAAAATTGCGAAAATATTTAGTAATATCATAAATAATAAAAAAATGTTGAATGATTTTAAGCCTACAGGTTTGTACGGTACCCTCTCGATACACCGACGAGTCCGACTCGCACTCTTCGGGATTTTTTGTCATGAAAGAAATCTATTTTTCAAGTTTTTGATACTTCGTAAAACTTAACTTCTCTTCAAGCTACTTACCTAATTATTTAAATTCTAAAATTTAAACAATAATCTACTTATTTAATTCAAGCACCAAAATAATAATACTCTGCGACAATTTGCACGGACTAAACTGTATGAGGTGCTCTTACATATAAACACAATGTAGATAAATTACATCATAAACACAACAGAACGAATCATCATGCCCTTCACACAAATTATCTAATCGTCACTTTTGTCTTAGGTGAGAATCACTTTCCATCTGGTTTACTAAACACGAGAAGGAAAGAAAGAAGAAAAAGAAAAATAAAATTTATTTCTTTACCCGATAAAAGACAAACAGAATTATTGATTCACTTAGGCTAAAATTGCAAGTTAACTGAAAAAAAAATTAAAAAATGTTTAATTCAATAACAAACAAAGTTCGTTCAACAGTATTGAGGTTGACCTCTCCTTTGAAGTGTGAAAACACTTATGCCAGGAAAGGCCACTCTCCCTTAACTTGATTACATTTATGTATATTTATAACTTAAATATTAAATCTATATGGTATACAAAAGAAAACTAGATAAATCTATGTGAGCACGCATGCAATGTGTAGAAGTGTGAGTTATGGTACTTGTGCTTGTGTGTGCGACTGTGTCTGTGGATAAGTCTGTCTGTGTGTGTGACTGTGACTGTGTAGTATGTGTGACTGTGTGAAAAAATATGGGTAGGTAACGGGATATTTATTTATTGATGTATTGATGTTTCATACATATACATACATTACGGCAATAGGCTCGCCCCCTATTTCGTGGGGCTAAAATAAATCTGGCAAAAAGTGGGTGTAGCAATACACCTCTACCCAACTCTTCGGGGATATAGGCGTGAGACTATGAGACTATGTAAAAACGAAGTAAGTTGAAAAACATATTTTTATTAGGTACCACATTGTTATCTTCTAGACTTGGTAATTGGGGCAGGTTATTTAACCAAAATTCCTATTATTAATAATAAGCTACCTAAGAATATATACAGGGTGTAAAAAGACCCTTAACGAAAACTGAAATCCCATGTTGTACCAATCACTACAAACATTTTTTACTTCGGCACCATACCTGGGAAATTAGTGGTTCAGGAGATATTGTGGCTCAAAATTGGTATGGATTCTAATTCTAATTAGATATAAAATCGATGCATTTACCCCGCCAATATGTTCTTTAGATGCCCTATAGCCCCATGAATAAGTAGGTATTTCGAGCATTGCACGCGCGGGCTTTTAATTGCGGTTTAAAAAATGTAAAATCTAAAAAAAAAAGGATTCGTTTCCCAGGTATTATTTTTGGTTAGAATGACTTGGCATGATATCCACAACGAGTAGACTTCGGCTTGGTGATGGGTCTTGTGACACCCTGTATAAAGATATATTGTTACGGACGGGGTAACGGGATTGGAAGGAAACACCGAGTAACGCAGATTACACCATATTGACTACGCACAGAGTACACTTTTCACGACGCGTCGTTCGACTTCGACGCGAACAGCACCAACACTAACGTCTTTTGCACTGCACTTCACGTCACTGTACTTCACTTCATTTCACTTCACTTCACTACTACTTCTTCGTTTTACTTCTTCTTTCTTCTTCACTTTACCACTTCTCAATAGTACAAAAGTCGACGTCACTTTTGCGGTTGTTTATTTCATGTCTAATGGTAACCCATAGGTCTTCGGCAGTTGAATTCCATTCGGGCCGGGGGATAGATGTCAGTTCGCGGCGCGTGGCGAGAAGCACTCCGCCTCCGTATCTTTGTTGTGTATTTGTATAGTTTCTATCACGACGCCAAACCACATATCTATCGTCAAAAAGTTCGCTATCACTAATACCATCCAGTAACCATGTCTCCGTAAGCGATATTACATCGTAGAAATTCATCAGTACATTACGTTTAAATAAATTACTTTTAGTTCGCAGCCCACGAGTATTTTGATAGTATACACTATGAGGATACACTATAAACGTCAAGGCAATGACTAAAGTTAAACGATAAAATTGAGATATTGTGTGCAGTATGTGATTTTAAATAACAAGTAAGTGCCCTCAACAAGTTAAAAATGTGCACAGTGTTATAATGCAATGCATTTCCAAAACAAAAAACATGATCAAATCGTAAGTCAATCACATTATGGTTTTTATGGATCAGTAAAAGTGAAGAATACGTGCAACTAAAAAGTGTGTAATTCCTTTGTGTTTCTTTCGCAATTGACATGTGTACCACATTGATAATCACAACTAAAACAACATCTGCAAACCATAACCGTTTTAAATTAAAAGTATCTAATATTTCACAAATGTAATTATAAAGTATGGAAAATATTGCAAAATAAAAATCATTATGCGGTAGAAGTAGAATTACCATGATATTAGAATTTAAGCATTGTGTACATTGAGTGGCGCAAGCAATTAATCTCTTAGTAGTGTCAAGTGCGCGTACGCATAGGGGCGATAACTGGGTGTATGTAAGTGGACTTACCCGGATAGACTGGCCTACAGATACGATGCGATTATGACGGCGAAAATAGAGGGTTATTTTAAAAAGTGATTGTGTGACTAATGCGGTTCTCAAACTTTGGAATATATGTCAGTATGAATAATTATACACTACTGTGTTATTTTTTGCAAGTCTTTTTCGCATTTTATAAAAAACACTGGTGATGTATCAGATTTCCGTGCCATGATTTTACAATGTTTCACCCATATGTATTGAAAGTTCTTTTCTTTTGCGAGTGCTCTTGCTTTGCCTAGTAGAATCTTATTTGCTGTGGTGAGATGATCGTTGACGTAGAAATTCGATGTTGTTGAGAAACCCAGGTGTGACAGATTAAGCTGCTTGCAGTTACGGGATGCTGCAATGAACTCTTCCTTCGTGTATCGGCTGTTAAAACAAATGACGATTGGTTTATCAGTATTCGGGGTTCGCGTGGGTATACGAGCTATATAGTTGATATCCTCTTTTCTGACTGAAAAGTCACATATTGTTCCTATTTTTTGCGCCACGTCATAAAGATTTTCAGATTTCTTTTGTGGTATACCCCGAATTTCCACGTTATTAGCCCGAGCCCATTGGTCACGTTCCTGCAGCTCATGGTTAAGCCTATCTACTTCCGATCTCAGCTGTGGGACTTCACTTGCTACCTTTTCGACTTGGTTTATTCTAGATTCAAGTCCTTTTACCACTCCAGAAAAATTGCCGATTAGTTCGTGTGCCATTTCTATGGATTCCTTCAGTCCAAGAATCTCATTCTTTATTTCCTTGACATCAGATACCAGCGACGCCAATGGAACCAGATCGAGCATAATTTTGTTTAGTTGTTCTTGTATCTTGTCCATATGTACGGGTTGCGGAGAACTGGCCATCGGCGACGGGGACGGACTTGCCTTGTACTTCAAACACCGCCAACAATTTTTTCTGTCACCCAATTTCCGACAATAACAAAGGTATAGCCCATTAAAGTTACGTGTGACGTCACCTAGTGCGAAAAAATGCAGCAGGGTGTGACGTTATACGTAACTTTAATGAGCTCTATCTTTGTTATTTTGGTGTAATTTACAAATAAAAAAAATACGTATCGCTTATTTTTGAATAATCTAAAGGACGGACTTATAAAATTTTTTTAGTCAACTAGCCTATTCAGGCGAATTTCGACCCCCTATAATTCGTTGTGGATAAAACTAGAAGCCTGTTTATTTAGTACCCAAGCAGACATTGTATAATTATGGTATATTTCAAATTTCATTTAATTTGAACCGGTAGCTTAAGAATTATAACGAGTAAATTTTCGTGATTTTGTCACTCCCTGACCGATCATCAATAGTCTAAGGCACTTCTAGCAGACATAGAAGCTTCAAATTTAGAATACAATTAGTGTTTAGTGTATGAATCAAGAAAAAACTAAAACATTTTTCAATTTTGGTCTAGTTTTCGACATACATCAACTGCATAAATAATGTTATAATCCCATATAAACATATAAGGTTACAAAATTACGTTTACAGTTAGGGCTTTAATTAAGAAAATTCATTGTTGGTGTACAAGAAGTAGAAGGTAAAAAGTAGGACCATCTACAAAAAGAAATGCGATGCCATAAAAAACAATACTTGTCAAAAAACCAAGTCTCGCTACCGTAAAAAGTTAAATGTTTTAAATAAATAGATTGACTTGGCAATCGCACTAAACAAACTAATTTATATATGTATGTATTACTTATGAGATATATTGTTAATTTATATATGTATGTATTACTTATGAGATATATTGTGTTTTCATGCGATGGCTGAATCAATCTATTTATTTAAAACATTAAAGATTTTTAATAAACCGACTTGGTATTACATGGATCTCACAGCTTTTTACGGTAGCGACACTTAGTTTTTTGACAAGTATTGTTTTTTATGGGTATTTTTATTTGCTAAATATTAATATTTTCTTTCCAAATTTTGCTAATTATTATGTTAACTTACGACCGGCCAGTTTGTCGTGAAGACGTCAGTAGTCCTTAGTGACCGTAGTGATGACAGTTTGACATGACACCGGCCGTCAGGATGTTAAAGCCCCTGTACACATTGGCCTAACTAACTGGCCCAGCATGTTGGGCCAACATGATACGACGCCAAGATTGCTATTTACACATTGGCTGACGGATCATTTTGCATTGGTGCTTAGACAAACATGGACGAAGAAGCACTTGCAGCCACGGCTATTTATTTATACAGTGCGTTTAATTATTACGTGCGCGTACATGTGTACTAAAGTAGAATGTGATGCATTCTAAATGTTGTCATTAATGATTATTTTTTTCTTTTTTATTTCGTTAGAAGTGGCGTGGAGCCGTATGGCGGATAAAATTAATATTCAATTTAATCCGCCATATGGCTCGAAGTTTCATTAACTTGAAATATAAAATAGGTAGCTTATTAATAATTATAGGCATTTTGGTAAATTAACCTACCCCAACTACCAAGTCTAGAAGATGTGGTATCTAATAAAAATGTGTTTGTCAACTTAATTCGTTTTAAATTTTATAAAAATAAAAATTAATAAAAAAACAACATAAAAATTTGTAAAATTATATATATTATTGTTCAATTTCGTTACAATTTCTATAAATTGTAAAACCTCATTGCTGCCCTACGCCGCCGCCATCGTTATAGGAACTTGGGAACGTAAATATCATTCAACTGCAATAGTACTGTCTCCGCTGAAGAGCGAGAACGAAATGAAAAAGGCGCTAACGTGTGAACGCTGTTAGCGGAGCGCGCCAAGATCCTTTGATGTGTGCACAAAAAACCGACACTAATCGGTTGGCCGTCCAACGTCGGCGCCAACTACACCAATTATACCAACATAGCGCCAAGTTGCTCTTTACACATTGGGCCAATACGTTGGGTTAGCATGCCAGCATGTTCGGCCAATGTGTACAGCGGTGTATTATATATATTTCAGACATCGGGATAGGTGAAAGTAAATTAAAAAATGCTCATAAAATAAAAACTACTGGGCCAACATGAATCAAATTTTTATGGGACCAATTCGAAACTATTCTGCATCAAACAAAAAAAGAATCACGTCGATCGGTTCAGAAACCTCGGTGAAATCGGTGTACATACAACGAAAAAAAATATACCGGCCGAATTGAGAAACTCCTCCTTTTTTTTTGTTTGAAGTCGGTTATAAATCAAGTGAACAGATATTACGATTCATAACTTATTTCTTGTTTTTACGTGCATTTATAAAACGTGTTTTTCTAGTGTTTTTAAAAAAAAAAAACTAAACTCATCTTACATGAACAGTTTTTAAGACTCTATGCAAACTAGGTAGGCAGTATTACAGCAGAACAAACATTTATATAAAGAAATAAGAACCTGATTGATCGACGTCTAAGTCAGGCTGAGCAAACGAAACGAGAGACGTGTTGTCGTTGCCTATAGAAGCGCAATTCGTCACAAACTTACTTGTGTTTTCTTTACTTTGACATTTGTTTGTGTCGGATTTATACGAGTATGATCATCATCATCAACCTTTAACAGTCCACTGCTGGACTAGGCCTCTCCTTTGAAAGAAGGAATTGGCCTACTATACCACGCTGGCCAAACGGGTTGGTATAGGCAGAGACGAGTAAGAATATAGACTGCCAAAGTCGAACAAAAAAATGTGCCTCGGAAAAAGCTCAAATCGCGAGCTATATCCAGAGGGCGCTGATCAAATAGCACGCGACGTTAATTACAGCCAGACAAGTCATAAAAATATCATTATTTTTTCATTAACGGCCATTGAAATTGTTTAAGTATTTTTTAGAATTGGTAATATTGCTCATAATAAGCTAATTTATCTATTTCATTTTACGTGCATATTTTATCACTTTTGAACGTGTACTAATAGATGGCGTAGTAAAAACACGAAAGGTAATGTACAACGGTTTACATTGAATTTTCACTAGATGACGCTTAAACCAAAATAAAATTACCTATTTAGATGGGATGGGTACGTTACGGGTTTTATAGGTAGATACACTTATTTAGTAACAATTCGTATACAACCATCTACGAACTAGTTCTATGTATGCCTCAAGGACGCACGCACGAACTCATACCATGAGTGAGACCATATTATTTACTACCTAACTAGGTACTTTGTATGAGAAAATGCAAAAAGCAACTATACCTAGAATCGAACCCGGTACCGCTATAGGTAGTATCGTAGTGTCATAATTATTATCACCTAGGTGTAAAGTGTTCCTCAAGAAAATTCAATCGAGCCCAAACTATAATTATCTTAATATATAAAATCCTTGCGTTACTGACTGACTGACAGACACGCTACAGCCAAAACTATTGGGCGCAGGAAGCTGAAATTTGGCATGTATGTTTCTTGGGGATCGTAGGGGTGCACTAAGAAGGGATTCCCCGAAATTCCCACGGGATCGGCCAAAACGGGTAAATTTAAAAAAAATGCAGGCGTAGCTGCTGGCGTCCTCTAGTATAATACGCGCTGATTTTTTATTGGTTTAGGAAAAAGAAACCTCATGTCCGAAATAAAATCCTCTATTCATATTCAAAATCAAAATTCATATAGCACCTAAAACAAAAAAGTTATAAAAATCGGTAACTGTTGGTAATACGTAGCAACGCACGATTCTCTCGAGTTAGGTATGTTCGAGCGCCACGCGGTCGTGACCTCGCCGCGCGTGCCGCCCGGCGCCGTCAGCTGTTACCTACAGCGGTAGCACAGTCAAATAATCCATACAGTCGTTCGACGAACGCGTCTAGACGGGTCAATCGTGCGGGGGTCAAGAGGTGAGACGCGGGAAGAGCGGTACCTAGTTACGTATATCGCCTTAGTTCGTGACTAGGTACATGTTTTTGGGGGCTGGCACGTGCTTGTTTTTTGTTCGTTACTTATTTATTTGCTTATGAATATTAATTAAGATGGTGCATACGACTTGTGCTGTGAGACATTGAAATTCTTTATGCTGTTTAAAGATTTAAATAAATAAGGATTTAAAAAATCTGCGATTTAATCAATTTACTTATGCCAAAAAAGAAAATTTCATTAACCACAGATATGCGAAGTAGTATCAGATAGAGCGCATTCGTCCAACTAAGTGTGGCACGTTGACAGCTATGTGTGCGTGACCTTTGGCGACTGGCACTGTACGGACACGCGCGTCTATGTGTGTGAAAAGTTGCCAGATTATGAATAATCTCCCAGTATTTTGCATATAGTTATGTAATATTCTTATATTCATTTGCGGTTTTGAAGAATTTACCATGGATTTAATTAATGCTTTTATAAATACATTTCTTAAATGTAGGAACCGAGTTAAGTTTTAACTACTTCGTAAATCTGTATATATAAAATCCTTGCGTTACTGACTGACTGACAGACAAGCTACAGCCGAAACAACTCGGCGCATGAAGCTGAAATTTAGCATGTATGTTTCTTGGGAACCGTAGGGGTGCACCAAGACGGGATTTCTCGAAATTTCCACGGGATCGGGCAAAACGAGAAATACGAAAATATGTGCGTGCGAAGCCGCTGGCGTCGATTAGTTGAGAAATAAATAGTATGTATGTACACACGGCACCAAGTCAAGCTAAACAGTTGCTGTACGATTTTGATACTTATTCCCTACGCCATAAGTATGTATGTACACACGGCGCCAAGTCAAGCTAAACAGTTGCTGTACGATTTTTATACTTATTCCCTACGCCATAAGTATGTATGTACACACGGCACCAAGTCAAGCTAAACAGTTGCTGTACGATTTTGATACTTATTCCCTACGCCATAAGTATCTATGTACACACGGCGCCAAGTCAAGCTAAACAGTTGCTGTACGATATTGATACTTATTTCCTACGCCATAAGTATGTATGTACAGACGGCGCCAAGTCAAGCTAAACAGTTGCTGTACGATTTTGATACTTATTCTTTACGCCATAAGAACGGTGCAAAGGACAAAGTGTATAAGCTTGACGAGTAGCAGGGTGTACACGAATATTTGGATCGTTTGGGGATCGAACTCAAAACAATATTATGTAAGGTATATACTAATGGAAATTGAAATTCTATTACTATATTTATGAGAAAGAAGATATATCTACAATATACTTTTATAATACGGTAATGTATTTTTCATTAACATGACAATTATTATCACTTGCTGCCGCCAAGTCAAGCTAAACAGTTGCTGTACGATTTTGATACTTATTCCCTACGCCATAAGTATGTATGTACACACGGCACCAAGTCAAGCTAAACAGTTGCTGACCGATTTTGATACTTATTCCCTACGCCATAAGTATGTATGTACACACGGCGCCAAGTCAAGCTAAACAGTTGCTGTACGATTTTGATACTTATTTCCTACGCCATAAGTATGTATGTACAGACGGCGACAAGTCAAGCTAAACAGTTGCTGTACGATTTTGATACTTATTCTTTACGCCATAAGAACGGTGCAAAGGACAAAGTGTATAAGCTTGGCGAGTAGCAGGGTGTACATGAATATTTGGATCGTTTGGGGATCGAACTCAAAACAATATTATGTAAGGTATATACTAATGGAAATTGAAATTTTATTACTATATTTATGAGAAAGAAGATATATCTACAATATACTTTTATAATACGGTAATGTATTTTTCATTAACATGACAATCATTATCACATAATCAATTGACAAGAGCATTTTCCCTAATTCAGGCAGAACGGCGTCGACAAAAACTGGCAACACTTACATATTTCTTGCACAAATACGAATTTTATCGAAATTAAATTAGGAAACAGTCAAATTATCAATAGTTACCTGTGAAAAGATATTCCATTTTCCTGTTTTTGTTTTTAGGAACAACTTTTACAGTGTTTAAGAACACAAGACAGCATTTTGAGAATTTAAAAGTTGAAGTGATCGTGACGCGTGAACTGTACGATGCTTCGTAGCGCACTGAGACGAGTTTGTATTCGCTTTTCAATTTTGTATTTGCTTTAGTGGCCGCACGCAACTGTTCCGCGCGTTCCATCTGATACTACTTCTCATATCTGTGTCATTAACTATAATTATTTATATTATTTTGAAATGTCATCATCATCATCATAATCATCATCATAATCATCATCACCATCATCAGCCTTTAACAGTCCACTGCTGAACTAGGCCTCTCCTTTGACATTTTGAAATGTATGTACCTATAAACACTTAAAATAATGTACACTTTCCTACTAATCTACTAACTTTTTACAATATCTCATGTCTGGCCAAATCACAGAATGAAGTAGCAATTATTGTACGTAAACAACATGGCAGACGTAAGAAAGTATGCGTTGTAAGGTAATATTCGATTCTGGTGTGATTTTAATTTAATGCAATAAGTACCTAGTACCTTCGTATTAGGTAAGTACCTATCACATATTATTATGTATCTTGGTAACGGTGCATTCTAGCTCAAAAATAACCATATTTTTGGCCCCCTTTTATAAACCCCACACATGTTCTCCGTAATCTCATAGCCCGGTCACCCATCCATAAAATGACCGTGATGTCTATTGCTTTACCTTAACTTAGTTTGCACGAAAAAAATCTGCAAAATACTTCATATCGATAACATGCTCGGCTCTGCAAGCTGATCCCAAGGTTACCCATCCATTAAACCACCGCTATGTCAATCGCTTTATTTTAACTTGATTTATTAATCGCCTCCCACGAAACCTGCGGGATGCAATAGGTGCTGACTGACACTTTGTATGCAAATCTGTCACCGCACGAAAAATGCAACGTGTTTTATAATAATTATCTGTCGTTAATTATTGTAATATAATAAACTAGCTGTTTCCCACGGTTTCACCCGCGTCCTGTGGGAACTTCTTCGCGTACCGGGTTAATTTTTAGCCTAAGTTACTCCTTGGTACATCAGGGCAGTGAGAGTCCCGTCAAATAAGTCCAGCCGTTCCAGAGATTAGCGAGAACAAACAGACAGACAGACAAAAATTAAAAAAAATACATTTCGGTATATGTACCGTGTATACATCCATATGCATTTAGTAAAAAGCGGTTATTTTAATATTACAAACAGACACTCCAATTTTATTTATATCTATAGATAAGTGATTTACACTATATTATTCATGTAGCGTAGCAATTGTAATATTTTTCTAAAATAAATATACGGTGTTTGAATAAGTAGGTTACATGTGTGGCAGCCCTAGCCTATTTACCCTTGTCTAGACGTTGTCGGCTTTTTCTACGAGATCAAAGGCGTTAAACTACTGTATGTCTTTATACTGTGGCGGTAGTTACTTAGTGCGGACCGATAATGATACGTAATTTACTTAGAAAACACGAGTTAGGTAACTACGATGCCAAAAATTTTAAACACATGTTTTTTCTTCTTTTGTTCTCTTTTAAGAACCACTCCCGTACCCTAGTGCTAAATCCTGTGTTCCGAAGGACATTACAAACCTACCACTAACGGACACAGGAGTCGAAACAAGAATTTATGAATCACACAAAGTGTTGTGTGAAACATCGCTTAAACCACTACGCCAACCATGAAGTGCAGTAATAAATAATTAGAACAATAAACGTATGTAACTAAATAGCTATACCTATTCAATAATTCCTTCGTACATTACTCGGACTGACGAATAAGCTGTGGGTTCACGAAATCATAATGAACTTTTAGAAGAAACACGATAAACTAAGAATTATTAGTTACGTTGTTTGCCATAGGTACCTACATTATCTTTTGAATAACTAGACAAAGATTTTAACAATGCAAAAGTTTAGTACCTACTTGCGTATTTCTAACGTATTTAAAAGAATGTACCTAATCACTGTAGGTATTCAAAAATCAATAATTCATTTACCTTAGCTGTCTGCTGCCTACCTACATCACAATCAATTTACACCTTTTACATAGTTTCACTTGTTTCGTTCACCTTATCTTATCACCTATGTATTTTAAGTACACTTCGAACACGTCGCTTCTTCCGTGTTATCTCCAAACACGTAATAATTAGGTACATAGGGACCATAATACTCGACTTATTACGTAAGACGGACACAAAGTGATGGGATAAAACATGACATACAACTATCTCGCTGACCTAATTTCTTAAGACTGAAGTTCAAGGCTACGGACTACTGGCCCATGCCAAATGAACCCGAACACAGTCGAACGTGATTGGATACAAGTGATGCATTGCGCCCGCGTCAAGCCACCGCTATTGGCTGGCCCTGTGTTGAAATGCAGACGGGGCCTCTCATGCAAGCGCGCGCGCAGGATTGGGGGGGGGGGGATCGCAGACACCGCAGTTGAATGACCAATGCCTAGTACATACCTATGTGTGTATATGACACGATCGAACGGATTTCTATAGCGCGCGGCAATGGTGATACTTCGTGCTCTCGAACTATTAAATTATTTATTTTTTCAATATTTTTTTAGCTTATATTTCAAATATTATTAGCTGGTTAGGTTCTGTTAACGATAAGTAATAAGATGGCTTTCGCTCCAAAACCAATTAAAAATCAGCGTGTATAATATTCTACCACATTCACACAACACCATCTAGTCCCAAATTAATTAATTAATTTATTTATTTATTAGCACAACCACATCATATATATTTATACAGTTAAGGTAAACACTTAAAAGGCATTGTATCTGATATAATATGACAATTACGGTATGCATAGCACTGACAATAATAATGTATTTAGTAAAACTATTTTAAATGTACCTAGTTATTTTACAGTTAACAAAATAGCAGAAAACAAAAAATAAAACAATTCAATAAAAGTATGCTTAATAGTCTTTGAGTAACTAAGCAGAGCTTTGAGCTTGTAGGGTCATTTCGCCTGTTCGCGTCCATCGCCCAATTCGCGTCCATTTACGGACCTCCCTTTAAAAATGCTCGAAAATAAGTATACTAACACACTAATAAAATGAAAAGTCAGTACCGCCAATACCTCAACGTATAAGAGCATAGAGATATTAAGAATAGAGTGGCAGAGTGGGGCCTATTCGTGTCCGCCGGTGGGAGAGAGAACGCAACATTAAAGGCCACCTGCATCTCTCTCTAACAATACATGCACAACATCAACATTACGCAGTGGCGTGCTACCTGTAACTATTATTTAAATCAGTTTATTAGTAATCAATAGTTTAAAAGTTGTTTTTATTGATACACGATGTTAGTTTGAAGTGACAAAAATGTTTATATATTTTTAAACTATTTCAAACTTTAATCGTTTTACTTACTACTCTGGCTAACGAAAGTGTTAAAGAAAGTGAAACAACTTATTTAGATTGTCATTTTATAATATATCACATATTATTGTATCAAATTGTATGGTAACTGTGCTTACTAAAGTAAGCACAGTTTATTTATTTATTTTATTTAATCATTTATGCACAAACATAGTGTACATCGGTGGACATAATGCCATATGGCATTCACTACCTGTCAACCTTAAGGTGGTGCAGAGATGAAAGTGGTAGGTGCATTTTACTATTTAGATGTAACTAATGTTAAATAATATACCTACATATATAATACAGTTACCATACAATTTGTTATAAACATTAAATCTTCATTTGGTTATAAGGGTACAGAGTGTCACAAGACCCATCACCAAGCCGAAGTCTACTCGTTGTGGACATCATGCCAAGTGATACTAACCAAAAATAATAGCTGGGAAACGATTTTTTTTGAGTTTTCACATTTTTTTAACTGCAATTAAAAGCGCGCGCGTGCAATTCTCGAAATACCTACATATTCATGGGGTTATAGGGCATCTAAAGAAAATATGAGGGGGTTAATGCATCGATTTTGTACCTAATTAGAAAAATTCCATATAAACTTTGAGCCTCAATATCTCCTGAACCAGTAATTTCCCAGGTATAGTGCCCCAGCAAAAAATGTTCGTACTGATTGGTACAACATAGGATTTCAGTTTTCGTTAAGGGTCTTGTTACACCCTGTATATAACTAACATAATATCATCAATAAATAATAAGCTATTATAATGCATAATTAATTATTGTATGTAGATAAAGTTATGAAAGAACATAATGGTTTAAAAAAAGTATTAAGTATGATTTTAAGCCTTGTGTAGCCTAGTTCCTCTCATTCATCCTCTATAATCCCAGTTAATTCTGCTGCTGCTAATCGCAACTCTTCGGGTTGATTTCTTACCCAGCCATATAAGTATATAATATACCATACTACGCACATAATAATTATGTGCGCAGCATTTGACCGTGCGCCTATAACTCGGAATAATCTATGAATAATAAGTCCCAGATCTTACTTACGTATTAAATAGTTAATTATCGCTTGCCCTATGCCTCGGAGAGCAGAATATACCGTGGTCTTGGCTTTAATGCAGATCTTTGAAAGTCAATACGGTTGCCTCAAATAAACTGATACTGGTCTAAGCTATGGAAATATCGCTATACCTTTGGGTTACGGAGGTCAGACGGCAGTGATCCTTCTGTGGAAAAGCCGATATTCTGTTATGTCTGTTTGGACTAGTAAGCGGACGTCGAGCTTCAAGGCGTAAGTCTCGGATGCAACCGGGATAACGCTAGGACGATGATAAATAAGTCCTAGGTCTTACGTGCCTTGACTGTATTCGAACGGGTAACAACCACACTTCTTCCTCTTCAATATATTCGCTAAGACGTCTTATTTGTTGCTCTCGGTATACTTCAATATTTTACACGCCCTGTACTAGGGGCTCAGCCTTATAACGCCGAGCTATCTTCACACGAAAGATCACGTGCGATACTTTATTATATAATTAGGTATATTGATGATGTGTTACCGTGTCACAAAACTTTTATCTATACAATTAGGTTATATTGACATTCAAATATTTCTTTTCCTAAATGGAATACAGCGTAACGCCCATAGTAAAAGATGTTCCTAATTATTAGTACTTTCATTTGATATTAAATTCATTGATGGCCGCCGACCGCCCAAAACCGCCCATTGTCCTTTGTCAACTGCACTAAATGGATGCGAACAGGCGAAATGACCCTTCTATGGGTACTAGATAATGGATAAACATACATATCTATAGTTATACATTTTTTTGTAAATACATACTTATATGTTATACCTACATAGAAACACCCAGATCAAGACAAATATCCATATTCATGCACACAAATGTTTGACTTGAGCGGGAATCAAACCCGCGACCTTTGACGTAGCCGTGCATCGCTTACACTCCCGCTACGCCAACCGGCCGTCTAGGGTAAACTCGGTAGGGTTACATCGTTTTATTACAAAGATGCCGTAGCCACCTCCAGCTTCATCATCAGACCCCGAATATCATCTAGGTGTACCTAAAGAACTCCCCAAGACAAATTAATCCACCCCAAACTTGGTGGGCTTAAGTATGTCGTTTTATAACAGAGATGCTGTGGCCACCTCCAGCTTCATCATCAGACCCTGGATATCATCTAGGTGTAAAGTGCTCCTCAAGACAAATCAATCAAGCCCAAACTCGGTCGGGTTTTGTCGTTTTATTACAGAGATGCCGTGGCCACCTTCCAGCTTCATCATCAGACCCTGGATATCATCTAGGTGTAAAGTGCTCCTCAAGACAAATTAATCGAGGCCAAATTCAGTCGGTTTATGTCGTTTTATCACAGAGATACCGTGGCCACCTTCCAGCTTCATCATCAGACCCTGGATATCATCTAAGTGTGAAGTGCTCCTCAAAACAAATCAATCGACCCCAAGCTCGGTCGGCTTACGAGGCCATCTGCCAGCTTTGTTATCAGACCAGCAAAATATAGTGCAACATTTCATTGCAAATTTAGACCTTAAAGTACTTAAACCACGCACATAATTCGAAAATTAAAATTGATTAAAGAGTTGAACGGTAGCATTATTGATAGTACCGTAGTAGGTAGGTTGAGCACCCTTGAGGCACATGAGTAAATAAACCGAACAGAGAGACAGCTTCTTAAGAGCTTGTAAATTTGATACCTATTTTGGTAGGGTTGTCACAATAGGTTAAGACAAATCGCTTGTTCGGTATACGACAGATTCTGGATTGGACAGATTCGTAATTTGGCAGATTCCCAACTCGACAGATTCGTGGATTGGGCAGATTCTTGGACTCGACGGATTCGCTATACGGCAGAAGTACAGCTGTTGTAAATAAAATAGCGAGTGGAACCAAAAAAGGCATGCACCTGAAATTTTTAAAAGCACGGAATAAAAATATACATTTGTTACCAAGGACACGACGTGACGACGTGATTTATTTGACATTCCCAACGATACCACTAATCGTGTTGAATATTTTCTGGTAATATGATCTATTTTGCTAATAAACATAGGAATCTCCTTTAGCTATTATGGCCACTAGTTTTACCACGGGGATAGGTATCTAAAATAAGTTTAAAAAGAAATTGTGTAAGACAAATGAAAGTCTACTAAACAAATGACTATAAAATGATCAACCATCGATAGGGCTTACAAAAAACAGGTGCATGCGATTTTCGACCTTATTGACAATTCATGACAGACTTTTATTTGGTATTTTCTTGCTTTCTGACATTAATATGTTATTAAAATTGTAAATTCTGAGTTACGTCAACAAGGTCGAAAATCGCATGCACCTGTTTTTTGTAATCCCTATCGATGGCTGATCATTTTCTGATAGTCATTGGTTTTGTAAACATTTATTGATTTTACACAATAGGGTATTTTACCCCATGTGAAAAAAAATATAATAACGTATATTTAAGATAGTATTACCGGAAAACATACGGAATATATTACTTACAGCTCATAAAATGAATAAATAGAATTTTAAAACCATTTTAAAGAATTCCGTTTTAGTATCTGTGATTTAATCACGCAAAACGGCAGCCGCCATGACGAATGTCATTAACGTCAAATGACGTCATAAACTTAGTAGAATTTTAAACAACTAAACCACGTGACTGTCAAAAATGCAAGCATTATACGTTGTTTACTCATTATGTT
>OX123202.2:43746042-43943542 GCA_944739405.2 Euclidia mi | reverse complement strand
CGGTAATATTTAGCCTTAGATGGAGTCTACCACCCACTTAGGGCTGCACTCTCAAGCAACCCGACTCTAAGGAGAGTCCCTCTTGCCATGATCCTCCGTCACTACGGGCCTGGCACCCTCTATGGGTAAACGGCCCCGTTCAAGACAAACTTGCACAGAAGTGATCACGGCAAGAAAGCGGAACCTCCTGAACACCACATCTCCCGCCGCCAAAACAACGACAGGATTCAGTGCTGGGCTTCTTTCCTGTTCGCTCGCCGCTACTAAGGAAATCCTAGTTAGTTTCTTTTCCTCCGCTTACTAATATGCTTAAATTCAGCGGGTAATCCTCCCTGATCTGAGGCTGTTAAAACTATGCAGGCAAGACCCAATATCTGTCAACATTATGACCACGCCGTCGCTATAATTACACAAGTAACATCAAGCAACGATACGAGTTCAAAACGCATACCAGACATCGAGCTTACCTGCTTGTGTGTTTTACACACTCGACCATAAAATACACTACGAAAAATTATAGATGATGTACATTTAATGTTACAATGGATATCGACATAGATACACACGCCCAATTCTCTCACGACCATATGAGATACGCAAAGAACCGAGCGCTTCGTGAGCACTTCAACAACTCATTGCCGTCGTACAAACGAAACATTGTCCATTGTTGTTACACACTACTACATAATTTCCGTATGATTGTAACAGTCGTCTTATGTTTAAACGGACTTATAACAGATGTTACAGAACCGTCAAAAGCGCATTACACGCAATGTAGAATTTTAATTCATTCAGCCCTCAGACAGGAGTGGTCCTGACGTTAGTCTAGGACCGCAATGTGCGTTCGAAATGTCGATGTTCATTGTGTTGCAGGTCACACTATGACGCGCAGTTAGCTGCGTTCTTCATCGACCCGCGAGCCAAGTGATCCGCCGAACAGGGTAATATTTTTTAATTGGTACAGAAATGATAGGTAGTAAATGTTTATTAACTGTTAAAAATCCTTTTATTAGGATGATCAGAATTACAAGTTATCTTGTAATTTTGTATGGCGCCGTGTCGCCAATATCTTATAAGTAGCTGAAATTGTTCAGAGGCTCTTGTTGTAATCAGCATTCGTTCAAAATTTTATTTATCCACCTTTTATCTGATATAATATCAGTCATTGATTAGAGAAGTCTGTGTAATGGTTCCAGCGAATTTCCGATAGCATGCCCACTTCATGCTATCGTTTGGACTTGTGTTTATTTGGCTTACGTCGCGGCACGATACGACTAGCTCGACTGATTCATCGCTTCGAACCATGTATATATGAAACTACAAGTTCATGGCATCGGTTTCTTTCTACAGGGCATGTTCGAATGGATCAAAATTTAAAAAAAATACGAGTATCAAGATTTGAGTCGGTTATAATCCTTACCTTGTGGTATGTTGTTATTAAGAAACAGCAGGAAGAAATAAGAAAATATTTGAAGTTAACAATATTCCTGGATTATCTAATACTAAAATCTTTTAATACTTTTCCAAATATATGTGTGATAAATTTGATCTAAAATCACACACCAGACCCAAAATACGTTAGGGAGTAAATATATTGCAATAGATTTCGCACTATTGCACAACAATTTATTCACGTCTAAAAACCGCAAGCGATCCCTTTGAAGCAGTTGCCAGTCTATGAAAAAATTATTTCTATGTTATTTATGGATTAAAATTACATCTGTTTATTGCTCAAGGGGAAGCCAGGAGTGAGAAGAGACAAGGACCTAGCATTTTATCCACGATGTCTTTTGACCACCAGACCTATTAAAATGCAGATCAGTCCATTACCCTTAAAAGGACCATATTATAAAGTTTATTGTGTTACGTTTCATACCATAATCAAACACTGACCTCATGGTTGACCGCTTTATGCCATGCGATGCCTCGCACCGAGGTCAACATAAAATCAATATCAAGTCTACATACAAACAACAAAAATCATACGTGAAGCAATTTTATTATAATCCAAAACATCGGTGCTATAAATAAGTACTTTGGTAACTATGAATGGATTGATGAATCACCATTGCGCAAACTTCGCGGGGCGTACCTCACTCAAAGATAAATTATATCCATTGATCGGATAACACCATGTTACTGACGCGAATGACAGTAATCATTGAGTTTCGGTTTGTAAAAAATAAATAAAAAAGAGCCTTCCTTGTTTGTTATCTTTTTATATCCTGTTCCTTTTTTTTCGTCTTTCAATTATTTATATATTGATCCCCGTTTAATCTTCTTCATCTTCAAATTTCTTTTAAGTCATGAACATGATTTCTAAGTTTCTTTAAAGAACTTTGGTTCACGACAGATGCGATAGTGTTACGACCATTTATGCTATACTTATTGGCCGCCAAGCAGGTAGGCTGGCTTATTTGCCACTAATAGCTAGAAAAGGTCGTGTTCTTTGCTAAGTAATAACTTAGCAAAGAACACGACCTTTTCTTTCAAATATGAAATAGCTTTAAAAATTGTGCTATATTGCAGGTAGATGTACCTACATAACAAAAGTTTTAATACTTCTCGTATTTAGGTTAAAGTTTCAAAGACATAACAATAAAGTAATTTCCCGGACACATTTGGTATCTGATGCGACGATTTTAGAAAGGCAACCTTTTATTACAGTTTTTGCTAAGTCTGGCTTGCGAAGTGTTTACACTTTTGGATGGTTGCCATACAATGTTGCGGAAGGTAGAAAGCTATTATATGACAAGTAACGAAGAACACTTTTTTGCATAAAGATGTTTTTTGTATTTGGTAACATCACTAACATACATAACTGTTTCTAATAACACAAGTAATTGCCTTAATGATATCATTCCAATTCAAAATATTAACATAGTTTAAACAATATTCGACCCGTCAACATCTTGGCATTTGACCAAAATGTCAATTCGCGTATATTTTAGTTTGTAAAACCAATACTGTGTCAGTGTTCAAAACACAAGTATGTAATCTAATCCATACGATGTTGTTATCGTCTAAAGATAAACAGATGGTCGTTGCTATTTACCTTTAATATCCTTGAACTCAAGTGACCTTGTTTTTTGTTACGCGAACATGACGTCATCGAGTGCCATTATTTTGACGATAGACAGTCAGTTTGATCTGAGCGTCATAGGCGATATAAAACAAACCAAAGTTGTGAAGCGTAAATATGAAAAATAATGATAATTATATTAATTTCTTTAATGTTTGTAGTTTTACCTGAGCGTAAATGTACTATGAGGGAATAGGAGCTAAAAATACTTTGACATGTATTGTGTAAGTATGTATGTGATATCGTTGTTAATATTAGAAGCAGCTTGTAAACTACCAGAGTTAATATAAATACCTATTTATTTTGTACAAAAGAAATGTCGAGATACCAAATGAATAATTTTGTTTATCGATTCGATTTATCGAATTATATCCGTCATTAGGATTTCAGAGTTTAGCAGTTTTATTCTACCTCATCAACAAAGCTAAGGTGCTATATTTGCAATAAAACTCAAAAATTGCTTAATTATGAGCCAACACGAATTAGACATACCACTTCAAGTCTTTGAGAGTTATCAATAACAACTTCACTCTCATTTACATGCCTATTAACATTAAAATTTGTTTTAGCAACTTAGAGGGTTCTTGAAATAGGCAAAATTCAGAATTTTAACTAAACCAAAAATTTTCATGGTAAAAGTTAATTCATACATTCATTATTATCTTTTTCATTATCACTTTAAACTGATACAAATGTTAACGACTTTTTAATAATGTAAACTATCTAATATCGTAGATATTGAAGGTAGATTTCATGAAATAAATTTACAAATCATTGATGGTACACAATTGAGCGCATTGTATTATCTTGTCTAAGCCATTTCCATTGAGATATGCCTCATCTACTTATTACTTGATGCATTAAAATAGTTGGTTCTCTTCGAAAGCACTGCAGAATCTGGGAGCACGGCAGTGTATTAGATAGGACTAGCAGGCTGAAATGTTCGTCATCTAGTAAACTATAACCACACACTACACATTTTAAATCCAAAATTTCAAGTCAGCAGATCATTTAGTTCCGAAGCCAAAGCATAATTACGCATTTTCGACACTGACTCACTGAATCACTGATCATCAAAGTAGAACTGGTACTTCCTATTGACCTAGAGCGCTTAAATTTAGTACAGAGGTAGAGTTTAACTCCCACATAGAGGAAAAACTATCAAAACTAGGATCATGGAAGATCTGGACTACCTGGTGACTCTGATGAGAAACCGTACTAAACTATTAGCGTTATTGACCGACTGTCTTTGCAAAATTTATTTTGCGTATTGGGACTCTGCTTTTAATATGAAAATAAAATTAAATTAATAGGAAAGCTCTAAAATAATTGCCTATAACTATTAATGCTATCAATGTTTGCGTTCGAATAATGCGTTGGACTGGGAATGGTATTAGCACACATCACGAGATGGCGCAAAGAAAAGAACTGTATAAGAAAATCTAAAAAGTTAATCAGCCCACGTCTTGTCAGCTGTCTGCAAAAAGAAGAGAAATCCCACCAAAAGCATTCTGTAAAAAAATAGCCAAGTCTCAATGGAACTGCTTGTTTAGCTCAAAAAAGTAATGAAATCTCTAGACAATGTTGAGCCAATAAGAAAGAAAATTAAGATTCCTTACCGCAAGTTTTTTATCATTATATTTAATGTTATGTGACTTGGTCGTTGACCTGCACCCACTGACCTGTAAGAAATGTTTAACGGTTGAAAAAAATTTCACGCTCTAGATATTGAAAAAAATGCGATCAACGGTCGAATATTTTTAAACGTTTTGGTGAAAACGTATGCTACAGAGTTAATTTACTACATGATCCAATTATCATTTTCTCTGAAAACGAGCTCTGTACTGTAATCTAACTTGTATCTAAGTAAAGATATGATAGCAGTACTAATTCTGATTGATTGGAATGTTACCGGATGAGAAGATATTTTTTGTGTTAATGTACATAATTATGTTGTACTAATTATATTTTATTCTTCAAACTACATGTCGGATTGAGCGCTCTGATATAAATGCCACAAACGGTCACCCATCCAAGTGGTGACCTTTGCAAGCTTTGTTTAACTTTGCCAATCTATTAAGAATGGCAAGCCAAGTCTCGCTATGAGCGCTACATAAATATAATATCGCTGCATCACCACCCAGTAATGCTGCACTTAAACCATTTGTGAGTTTTAAATGTAATCTTAAGTACTTATAATTTTATTCTTACCTTCCTTTTAATTTTATTGTTTACTGTTGCCAGACACAGACCGTATAGTAATTGGTCTGCATCGCCAGACTTCAGTGCATTTTGTTTAAGGTTCGCAGTATAACTGTAAAATATTGTAGCGCTTTAACGTTAAGTACTTGTTACTCAAATATTGTGAGTCCTGGCTCAAGCCCAACACGGGACCAACATTATTACGGACTAGAGGACGCCCGCAGCTTTGCCCGCACATTTTTCGTTTATTTAACCTCTTCTGTCCGACCTCGTGGAAAATTTAAGAAATAAATTACTTCTTACTTAATGCACTTCTACGGTCCCCAAGAAACATACATCCCATAAAAACAATACTTGTCAAAAATACCAAGTCTCGCGACCGTAAAAAGTTGTGAGATCCATGTAATACCAAGTCGGTTAATTAATTTTTTTTAATGTTTAAACTAAATAGATTAACTCGGCCATCGCATGAAAACACAATATATCTCATAAGTAATACATAAATAAATTAGATTGTTTAATGCGATTGCCAAGTCAATATAAGTCCCGTGAAGATCGGTCCAGCCATTCCAGTGATTAGCGAGAACAAACAGACAGACAGACAGACAGACAAAACTTGTAAAAAATGTCATTTCGGTATATGTACCATGTACCACATGCATTTAGTAAAAAGCGGTTATTTTAATATTACAAACAGACACTCCAATTTAATTTATGTGTGTGTATGTTCTTGAACAATAATACATTATTGTTCCCGTTCCCTTTAAAATGAGGAGCAATTGAACACGGGAATCGTTCCACAGTGAATAGAAACCAATATCGCAATACGAACACTTTACTCTATTGAGTATGCAGCGGTAATTGATTGGCATCCACAACTGATTTCTCTACTGATTCCATCAAATTTACAACTGTGTTTGATTGAGTAATTTTGTAGCATTTAGCTCTCAACAACTTTAACAATTATTACGTAACTATGCCGGTTTATACCACAAAAATAATATTTACCAAAATACTTATATTATTGTGCTAGCACAGAAGATTACAGCATTATTATCGGCTAGGTGGAGTGACCATATACGCAAAGTGGCTGGCAGTGGTGAAACGAAAAGCCGAAAAACGTACTCGGTGGCGTGCCATTGAGAGGCCTATATCCAGCAGTGGACTGTGGCAGGCTGATGATGACAGATGATTATAATAATACTAAGATACTAGTTTAGGGTATTTTTATTGAGCGTTTGCTAAAAGCATCGCAATTCATCGTCCTCATTGACGTAACGTCTGATTACACTGTAAACGACTGAATTCAGAAATTTGTTTGCTGAAACGAGTATTTTTACACCCTTACGCCACACCACTCCTCTCAAACCATTGCTTCTTAGTGGAATATTCTCAATTTGACTATTCTAATATTTTATATTCACGAAAATATTAATGAGTAACTGCCATATTACGAAAACGTTCACTAGAAGAGAGATCATTTTCAAGCCTCTAAGAAACTAAAGTTCGTTCACTTTTCGTTCTTGAATCATCATTTAACATGACGCGTATACCAACAGTTGGAAAACATTCTTGTATTCAGTAATCTGTATATTCTTTTCAACACTTATATTTGACATAAGTAATTTTTTAGGACCAACACAACCATATTGTAGACGTATTAAAACTTTGCCTAGCTCTAAGACGGAGGCGCTTAGACGAAGAGTATTGTGTTGGTTAAATTAATAATCAAATGCTTATAAGTATTCATTTTGCTTCATTACCAAAATCAATCAAAGCAAAACATTCACTTTTATAAAACAATCGCTTCTCTACTTGTTCAAAATTGAAAATAAATACAACTTTATTTTTCCATACAAATATCAGAAAAATTTAGCTCCTAATGAAAATTCTGCAGCAATATGTAGAAAATTATAAAAAAGGAACTGTTCTTATTTTCTTCGGTTAGGACTGTTTATTTCTAAATTTAATTGTAGGCTAGGTACATACATGGTCACTGGTAGAAGTGTGCGCATAACTGACTTTTACAAGTTGCTTGTGGCCAAATGTGCAAGCACATGTTCGATTTTTTATGATTTAGGCGGGAAACGAGCTGTAGAATCGCCTTGAAGCGTTTTCCGGCGTCTAGGGACACCCGCAATACTAGAGAAGCAACAAGTGCCTTTCTAACGATAACTTTTTAATTTAGAATCCACGGTTAGCCCTGATTATGAACCTAAGCATCGTTTGACTTGGCTATTTAATTATGAATCCATGACAGCAGGCATTAGACAGTCGATGTTCAACATTATCTCAACAACAAACACATTTGAATGATCCACCTGCAAACATATCCAGCTCGTGGGATCATTACAGCAAATCATCATCATCCTAGCGCCGTCCCGGTTGCGATCCATGGTCTTCACGTTGGAGCCCATGGTCCACTGCGCGATCCTTTAACCAAATCAGGTGGAATAAGGTTTCGAAGCGTAAGCTTCAAATGTAACTGATGATGCCACCTGATTTCATGTCTCATGATAAAGATGAAGTCTCAAAAATAACACCACTATACAGATGAATTTAATACGGTGTATATTTATGAAATATTTCTTAAGGGTATATTTTACCAACCCGAAATTTTATTTCCATGGAAAAGGATTCCGATTGATTCCTCGTTGAAGTTACTTCACCTGTACATAACGCATAGTTATAACTTCCGGCTATCTATCACATTTGAATGCGAGAGGTGTTGAGTGGCAGAGCGATCGATAAGTCTGGCCGCTTTTAGGAATTTGTTTGTTTGTGGATGTACACACTACACGAGTAAAGCGAAGGTCAAATAAAAAGGAGCCCGCATAGGATACTTTAATAATTATAGCTGTTTTTAGGGTTCTTTTTCGAACAAACAAAAACGAAACGTTTTAGATTTGGTAACCCTGGGCTCTAACTCTATACGGATGATATTATTGCGAATATCTATATATATATAGAATTCTCGTGTCATGGTGTTAGTTAAAATACTCCTCCGAAACGGCTGGACCGATTTGTATGAAATTTTGTATGTATATTCGGTAGGCCTGAGAATCGGTCGTAATCTATTTTTCAAACTTTCAAGTTATAAGGGTGGCCAGCCCAAAAAATATTTTTTTTATATTATGAACATTTTTTTATATTTTTATTTTTTTATGATATGGCAGTATAAAATACATACAACTCTTAATTTTCACCCCTTTATCACCAACTTCTTTTTTTATAGCCATATTAGTAATTTCATCTTATCACTAGATCAATCCTGTTGGCCACGCCACGCGCATACTGGAGTCAAAAAAATCGTTTCTCAGTGTTAGTTACAATACTCCTCCGAAACGGCTGGACCGAGTTGTATGAAATTAAATAAAAAGGACGGCCCAACCCAAACATATATTTTTGAAGTTATACTTCTTTGAAAAGACGCGTTATGAAAGAATGATGAGAGTCACATTTTACGATGCGCATGTGTGGCACAAAATTCTTACGGGAAAAGTTTTTAGTGTCTACATTTACAAGATAGCGGACGAGACCTTTTTAATAAAATGAATATGGGTATCATTTTTGGGGTTTTCATGGATTCTGGTCACGAAAATGACATCTATTTGGGAATCCAAGATGGCGGATGGGACATTTTTAGTAAAATTAATATCTTTAACATCATAATATAATTGGTCCAATTATCATTTGGCATCGTTTTACCGTGTCAACTTTACTTTACTTTTACTTTTTTTTTATATTCCCGAAAGGGTAGGCAGAAGTGTAATATGACACCCACATTTCGCCATGAATTTTTAGGTCCCACGTAATAGGAGGTGAGGCTATTGCCGTTACCGGGCACATCACCAGACTCCGTGCTGCTACTGAGAATTCGGAAAAACCCAGTAACACTTTTGCCCGACCCGGGAATTGAACCCAGGATCAGTGCAGTCGCATACGCTATTCACTGGACCACGGAGGCAGTCTCTTTCTTTATGATATGGCAATGAAAATACAAACAACTCTTAATTTTCACCCTTCTAACATCAACCCCTATTTTTAATAGCCATCTTAGTAAGTTAATCATATCACTAGATCAATCATACGCGCCAGTCGCATACTGGAGTTAATAAATCGTTTTACAGCTGCGTTAGTGAAACAATTCAGCAATTTCGCAGTGTTAGTGATACAATACTCCTCCGAAATAATATTTTTTTGGTCAATTTCTTAACCTCTGATGGATGGATGGATGGAAAAAAAGGAATGACAAAAAAGACCTTAAAAAGGCGATACGGAGTTCGCCGGGTCAGCTAGTAATAAATAAAAAATGGGCAAGTGTGAGTCGGACTCGCGCACGAAGGCTTCCGTACCACCATCTATAAAAGAAAATCACGTTCGTTGTATGTATACTTAAATACTTTTTAAGTTTCTACCTGTTTTTAAGATCGAGTAACAAATTGCTTAAAAAATACGTTTGTTGTATGGGAGCCCCCCTTTATTATTTACTTTTTTTAAATTTAATTATTTATTTTGAATGGTAATATACATCTTCATATTCTGTGAAAATTTAAAGAGTCTACCTTTTACAGTTAGTAATTTCGACCAAAAAATACGGAAGAAAACACGTTTTTTGTATGGGACCCCCTTTTATATTTTTATTTTTTTATTTTTAGTATTTGTTGTTATAGCGGCAACCGAAATACATAATTTGTGAAAACTTCAGCTCTCTAGCTATCACGGTTTATGAGATACAGCCTGGTGACAGACTGACAGACGGACAGACAGACAGCGGAGGCTTAGTAATAGGGTCCCGTTTTTTACCTTTTAGGTACGGAACCCTAACAAGTGGTTTACTACGAACATACCAAAACAATAACACTATTTGGCAATGAAAATGAGTTTAACTAACTTTATGTGCGTACCAACTTATAATAGGTATCTTAAACATATTTAACAGCTAATAGCTTAACTAAATAACTAATAGCTAGCTAAAATCCGCAACGAAAACGTGAGAGGCAGCCTCGGTGCACGTGACTTCGCAGACAAGATGCAGGAGTACTCTCCTGAGATGGTATGGTTATGTGAAAAGAAGGCCACCAGACTACGTTGGAAATTTGGCACTACAGCTTGACCTCTCCAGTCGGAGACCTAGAGGAAGACCCAAGACGAGGAAAGATGTAGTGCTAAAGGACAAATGTGAATGCAAGCTGACTGATGATATCACGGATAGAGCGAAGTGCAGGAAAAAATAAAGAAAGCTGACCCTAGCACCATGTAGGATATATAGCTAGCAATAGAGAGAACTAATGGACAGCTCTCTATATTCTGTTTATAAAAAGTATTCTATCAATCTTCTTGTGTAAAATCTATTTGGCAAAACAAAGGTGTGTTCCCAAATAAAATAAGGTATTTGTATGCGCACACAAGCCTTTGGCTAAGTTCCGCATGCATTGTTTTGAAACAGAAGACTTGAGTTGCTTTCAATATTGCCAACAAAGCTTTGTTTTCGTTCACGGTAACATATTCTCAGTTTTTGTTTCAGACGTTTGTTTGTTTTGAGAGTTATCCATAATAGACGACACATAAAAACTAATTGTGGGGTACATGGGTACATGTTACGCGCGCGGTGAGCCAAGTGCAAAATAGTATATGCTTAAATCTTTGAATAAATTATTCTGAAGGCCTGACTGGTTAGGTTAGTCAAGGTTAGGACACTAACATAGCAGAGTGAGCGGTAGTGTTCTTATTCGCTATGTGCACGACAGTAGCGACCTAGCATGCGCAACTATCTGGGATTATGCTAATTAATGACATAGGTATCAGTTTTTTTTTGCTTTCTAGTAAAATATAGTAAATTAAAGATAAATAAAAAGACGACGTTATTTTTACTATCAACGATCATCCAGTGTTGTCGGTATTTCAATTCGGAATTCACTACAGTCTATAATAACTCTTGTATAGATGTTATCTGGACTGAAACACTTTTGTTTGTACAGTGCCTCTATTCGGCCAAAAGATTAAATTAGAAGTTGCACAAGCTAGAATTTGTAAGATCAAATGAAATATTCGTGAGATTGTTGTTCTGTGTACACCAAATAATACACGCAATGCTGAAAATGTCAAGCCTATTTTAATTTTTAGGGTTCCGTACCTAAAAGTTAAAAAACGGGACACTATTACTAAGCCTCCTGTGTCTGTCTGTCCGTCTGTCTGTCTGTCACCAGGCTGTATTTCTTAAACCGTGATAGCTAGAAAGCTGAAATTTTCACAAATTCTGTATTTCGGTTGCCACTGTAACAACAAATACTAAAAATAAAAAAAAAATATATTAAGGGGGTTCCCATATATTCGTATTTTTTGCTCAAAATTACTAACTGTAACAGGTAGACGCTTTAAATTTTCATAGAATATGTAGTTGTATATTACCTATCAAAATAAAAAATGAAATAAAAAAAGTAAATAATTAAGGGGGGCTCCCTTTATTATTTACTTTTTTATTTAATTTTTAGGGTTCCGTACCTCGAAAGGGAAAAACGGAACCCTTATAGGATCACTTTGTTGTCCGTCCGTCTGTCAAAACCCTTTTTCTCAGGAATGCGTGGAGGTATCAAACTGAAATGTATACTAAATACGGTTCCATGGTGGTGTAAAAAATCAAACTTCTAATCCAACGCAATCAAAAGATACAGCTGTATATGCTGCAAATTGCAGCATATTTTTAAACTCGCATTGGAATCAAAACCTACGGGGTACTTCCTGTGAACTCAGAATCTTGAAATTTGGTACGAAGCAACGTCTCATATCAGTTATAAAGGAAAAATTGCGAAAACCGTATTTTTTTTAGTTACAGCGTATAAAAAAATAGTTTTAATAAATTTAAAGTTACTACCCCTTTCTCTTGAACGCGTGGAGGTATTAAATTAAAATTCATATCAAATACTCAGGTATATAACACCGTAAGGCTGCAACAAAATCAAACTTCTATGTCAACGCAATCAAAAGAAAGAGCAATATAAGCATATTTTCAAACTCGCGCCTACTCGCAAGTGAATAAAAACCTACAGGGTACTTCCCGTGAACTCAAAATCTTGAAATTTGGTACGAAGTAACGCCTTATAGCACATATAAAGGAAAAATTGCGAAAACCATAAATTTTTAGTTACATCATATGAGAAAAATATTTTAATAAATTTAAAGTTACTATCCCTTACTCTTGAACGCGTAGAGGTATTAAATTGAAATTCATATCAAATACTCAGGTGTATAACACCGTTAGGGTGTAACAAAATCAAACTTCTATGTCTATGCAATCAAAAGAAAGAGCAATATAATCATATTTTTAAACTCGCGACTACTCGCAAGAGAATCAAAACCTACAGGGTACTTCCCGTAAACTCAAAATCTTGAAATTTGGTACGAAGCAACGTCTTATAGCCCAGATAAAGGATGCGGAAGGCTGAGGACCGTGTGCTGTGGTGCGTGTTGGGAGAGGCCTATGTCCAGCAGTGGACTGCGATAGGCTGATTGAGATTGAGATTTCAAATAATTACATAGTCTTCAAACCTTTTTACTAATTATTCTGTACTTTATAAGTATTTTTGTAACAGATTTCTAATTGTCACTAAAAACTTTGTAAATCAATAACTTTGATAAAAAATCTTACCATCATTCATCAGCAGACTTTTGCAAGGCTGCGACAAGGCTGCTGCAAGGCTGGTATAGGTATTTAAATTATATTATAAAATAAGCGATATATGTTAATATAAAATAAAGAATGACTGATTACAAACGACAAAGACCCCTTTTTATTTAATTTATGCTCCTGCAGCTTTCCATACTGTAATGTTATGGAATTCATTTGGCAATAAAAATACCATAACTATGACTGGTGAACTTTTACTTATATACCTACAGGTTTGTACGGAACCCTCGGTGCGCGCGTCCGACTCGCACTTGACCGGTTTTATTTAGGTTCATACAACAAACGTAATTTTTAAGCAATTTGTTACTCGATCTTAATAAACAGGTAGAAACTTAAAAAATATTTAAGTATACATACAACGAACGTGATTTTCTTTTACAGATGATGGTACGTAACCCTTCGTGCGCGAGTCCGACTCGCACTTGCCCAATTTTTATGAAAAAAAAATAAGAAGTCGGCTTTAATGGAAAATGTGCATTTTTTCATAGTTAATCTTGTTAATAATACTCAAAATTGCTAAGTGACACACTAGCAAGATCTAGGAGTTCTTAATAATTTCTTATTGATGAAATAAAAACAAATTCTTGGCTTTTTGTTTCAGTAGATTGATCCTCATACGATTTTCTAACAGACTTCAAAAAAAGGAGGAGGTTCTCAATTCGTCGGAATCTTTGTTTTTTTATGTATGTTCCCCGATTTCTCTAAGACGCCTGGACCGATTTCAAAATTTATTGTTTTGATTGAAAGAGTATACCTCCTTATTGGTCCCATGATCATCAGGTCAGGATTTGATCATGGAATCCTGAAAAAATCGGAGGAACTCTTCAAATTTTATAAGCACATTTGAAGCGATTTGACGATAACAACCCAATGCCGTCGAGTTTGGGCTCGTTTGAGTCGTCTTTACATAGACTTTGATGCTGGATGATTTCTATGGTCTGATGATAGAGCTGGAAGGTAACCATGAGATCTTTGTGATACAACAACCCAATCTCATCTAGTCTAGGGTCGTTTGATTCGTCTTTACATGGACTTTGGTACTGGATATTTTCCAGGGTCTGATGATGGAGCAGGAAGTTGGCCATGGGATCTTTTTAATACAAAGACGCAATCCCATTGAGCTTGGGCTCGTTTGAGTCGTCTTTACATGGACTTTAATGCTGAATGTTTACCAAACTCTGATGATTGAGCAGGGAGGGGGCCGTGGGATCTTTATAATACAAAGATTCAAACCCATTGAGTTTGGGCTCTTTTAATTCGTCTTTGCATGAACTTTAGTGCTGAATATTTACCAAACTCTGATGATGGAGCAGGAAGGTAGACATGGGATAATTGTAATACAATTACGCAATCCCATTGAGTTTGGTCTCGTTTGATTCGTCTTTACATGGACTTTAGTGCTGAATGTTTTCCAAAGTCTGATAATAGAGCAGGAAGGTGGCCATGGGATCTTTGTAATACAATAACGTAATCTCATCGCGTTTAGGCTCCTTTGTTTTGTCTTGGCAAACACTTTGGTACTGGATGATTGCCGGGTTCTGATGATGGAACTAAAACGAACGTGTTTAGGCTAGTAAGTTGAAAACAAAAAAAAATACTTGAAATTGCCAGAAAGGTACAGGTCTACATTTCAGAATTGGGGCACGTAAGGAAGGTCTCCACATCATGTACCACCTACACCATCCTATGTAGCTACTTACCACCTGTTACTATTTTTTTATTAGTAGAGCACTAAAAAGCAAAAAATAAAAATTATTTTTAAATAAAAAAGAAAACTGACTTCAAAAATCACTAAGGAACTAAAAAGCAAAAAATAATTGGTTTGGGAGCAAAACTTTTTGGAATCGGTGCCAACAACACATTTTGTTACTTGTTGTTTTATGATTACGCTGATTTAAGAATTACTATTCGTTTTTTTTACTTCAGAGCGGTGTTATCTATAAAGACGGATGCCTGCAGGTAGGCCCGAATATTTGTTTTATATCTAACCCTTTATTCGCGATCCTTCAGGATTTTCAGGACATCCTTTCGTAGTGCACCTCTACGGCCCCAAAGAAGCACTTATTGGGCGCAAGAAATACAATAGTGTGACTACCCGGTGTCGTGTCAAACTGTCATCATTACGGTCGTCAAGGACTACTGACGTCTACACGACAAACTGGCCGGTCGTCAAACAGAATAATTAGCAAAGAGTTTTGAAGACTATTTTATTATTTGGAAATGACAGGTCATTGACAACAAGGCAATGGCCGTGCGGATAACACATCGCGTTCACGTCCTGAGGGCGTGGGTTCGAATCCCAGTCATAACAGTTATGTGGATTTCGGTTTTAATGAAATTTGGAAAATGTTTATGAATATTTGGCAAATATTTGAAAAAAGATTATTTAAATATTTCGAATAAAATTTAGAAACTTCAGAAAGGAATGGAAAGGTTAAAAAGAGACAGGAGATGGAAAAACAATTGAATAATGAAATGATAATCGAAATTTGTGGATCTAGAACATTCTTAGGGGTATATAAGTCGGTGTAGACGCGCTGAGCGCCAGTTTAAGTTGAGAAGTGGTAAAGTGGAGAAGAAAAGGAAAAAAAGAAGCAGTAGTGAAATAAAGTGAAGTGAAAGTATAGTGCAGTGAAGTGCAGTGCAAAAGACGTTAGTGTCGGTGCTGTCCGCGTCGAAATCTAACGACGCGACGTGTGTGTAAAGTTGAATAAATTGTCATGAGTGCTACTCAGTGTTTCCTTTCAATCCCGTTACCCCGTCCGTAACAATAGCATCAGCTGCGCGTTATATTTTAGACGGCCAGAAACCGAAGAATTTGATAACAAATATAAATCTGTATGATTTACATTAGTCTTAAGTTTTTATTTCAAAGGTTATTCTTTAAAAAATATTTTTAAATAAAAAAGAAAACCGACTTCAAAAATCACTAAGGAACTAAAAAGCAAAAAATAATTGGTTTTGGAGCAAAACTTTTTGGAGTCGGTGCCAAGCCAAGTATTTCTGATCTGACTATAAAACCTCTGCACTTTTTTATATAACTTTCGTTGTTGATTGAATAGGCAGTTAGTAGTTTAGTAACTTTTTGCGTAAGGGCTTGGCACCGACTCCAAAAAGTTTTGCTCCAAAACCAATTATTTTTTGCTTTTTAGTTCCTTAGTGATTTTTGAAGTCGGTTTTCTTTTTTATTTAAAAATAATTTTTATTTTTTGCTTTTTAGTTCCTTAGTATACTAATAAAAAAATAGTAACAGGTGGTAAGTAGCTACATAGGATGGTGTAGGTGGTACATGATGTGGAGGCCTTCCTTACGTGCCCCAATTCTGAAATGTAGACCTGTACCTTTCTGGCAATTTCAAGTATTTTTTTTTTGTTTTCAACTTACTAGCCTAAACACATTCGTTTTAGTTCCATCATCAGAACCCGGCAATCATCCAGTACCAAAGTGTTTGCCAAGACAAAACAAAGGAGCCTAAACTCGATGAGATTACGTTATTGCATTACAAAGATCCCATGGCCACCTTCCTGCTCTATCATAAGACTTTGGAAAACATTCAGCACTAAAGTCCATGTAAAGACGAGTCAAACGAGACCAAACTCAATGGGATTGCGTAATTGTATTACAATTATCCCATGGCTACCTTCCTGCTCCATCATCAGAGTTTGGTAAATATTCAGCACTAAAGTTCATGCAAAGACGAATTAAAAGAGCCCAAACTCAATGGGTTTGAATCTTTGTATTATAAAGATCCCACGGCCCCCTCCCTGCTCCATCATCAGAGTTTGGTAAACATTCAGCATTAAAGTCCATGTAAAGACGACTCAAACGAGCCCAAGCTCAATGGGATTGCATCTTTGTATTAAAAAGATCCCATGGCCAACTTCCTGCTCCATCATCAGACCCTGGAAAATATCCAGTACCAAAGTCCATGTAAAGACGAATCAAACGACCCTAAACTAGATGAGATTGGGTTGTTTTATCACAAAGATCTCATGGTTCCCTTCCAGCTCTATCATCAGACCATAGAAATCATCCAGCATCAAAGTCTATGTAAAGACTCGACGGCATTGGGTTGTTATCGTCAAATCGTTTCAAATGTGCTTATAATATTTGAAGAGTTCCTCCGATTTTTTCAGGATTCCATGATCAAATCCTGACCTGATGATCATGGGACCAATAAGGAGGTATACTCTTTCAATCAAAACAATAAATTTTGAAATCGGTCCAGGCGTCTTAGAGAAATCAGGACACATACATAAACAAACAAAGATTCCGACGAATTGAGAACCTCCTCCTTTTTTTGAAGTCGGTTAAAAAACGGTTCATCAGTTTTGTTCTTATATGAAAATTCTTGCTGTTGTTTGTTATATTTGAATGATTGCCAGAATATCTGTCTTCCTTATGTTTTACATTCCGAAACATATTGCACATCAACAAATTTGCTATAAATGACACTAAACTATCCCATATGTAGTATTTAAAACGTTCAAAGTTGAATCAAAGACTGAATAAGATTAAATTTCAATTTTGTCCCTAAGGTTTTATCTCATCGCTATATATGTCATTTCAAAGTCTTTGAAATTAGCACAGAAAGCCGTCGAGGTCGTTATTTGACATAGTTTCCTATTTACACGGATAAATGCTCCAGCGATCAAAGCCTTATTTCTCAGTAATCCCAAAAGTGTCGACCAGCTGTAAATCTTGACAAATTAGATATTCCTTTAGAAGAATTAAATAAAAATTACCCTAGTACCCTTGAATTATACAGGGGAATAATTTTATTTTGAGACGAATCAATAATATTAATTACAACAGGATACCCATTGCTCCGGCCGCATGATTTTTTTAATTCAACTGTTTTTGCCCGATCTCGTAAGAATTTCAAGAAATCTCTTCTTTGCGCCTAGTAGTAAGTACGATCCCCAAGCAGTATATGTACGTGACCCAGCTTCCTGCGCCGAAAAGTTTTAGCTGCAGCTTGTTCGTCTGTCAGTAACGCAAGGATTTTATATATATAGTTTTAGAAACCCGCAGGGTATTTGATTAAAAAAAATATGACAGAAAACCAATTGACTCGATTTAATTAAATAATCACACTATACAATTCGAAAATAACGCTATTCTAGCTTTATAATGAATTTAATATTTTAAACAAAGGAAACAACCGACAGCTTATAAATAAAAATAGGTATAAATGCAATAAAATAACCACTTAGCTGAGGTACATAACGAACACCAACGACCTTCCTGCTCGAGCGCCAACCAACAAAATGGACGTCTAAGCGTTCGCACAGGTCTTTTATACAAGTCACTGGTGACGCTACCCACCTCGCTTACAAAATAACTAATAAAAAATATTTTGGCCTAATACGGCCTCTCCTGACTGTGCTTGTCCTCGGGCACCACTTCTACGGCGTATTCTTCGGTAGGTTTCACTGGGGCTTCAGTCGAACGTCCTGCCTCGGTTGAGGGTCTGCTGTCCATTGAGACGCTGGCATTGGCTGGAGGTCCAACGTCGGCTGAAGTTTCAGCCTCCGTGAACTCATCGTCATCATCACCTGGAAATGTTATTGTTCACATAAGGGTTACGTCACCTAGTTGATTTTGATCTTTCATTCATCACTCATACAAGGCCCTCTGTCAAACACACATCTCAAAGTAAAGCAAAATCTCGTTCGGAATCATGATAACATTCATCACTTTGCAAACATCACACGTTCGTTCTGCCTTTACTGCCATTGCTTACAAAGCTACTACACATTAAGCAATGTGTCTGAAAAGGAATGCACCGCAGCGCATTTTTATATGTGCGGACAGCGATACCGCAGTACGTGTCCAACACATCCACAGGACAGCACCGCAGCGCTTTGTCCAAATGATCGGTTCGGATACCGCAGCACCGATCCGAGCTCCAGGGGTGTCACCGCAGCGAACACCCCCCCTGACAAGTACCGCAGCACAAGTCAAGACTTCTCTGGACCATGCGCAACACGCGAAGCAGCTCAGAGTCGTCCGCATAACTAAGCGCTCGCATGACGCGCTCTGTATGGTCCTATATCACACAACCTCTGTAACATAGAGCACACATTACTCACACTCAAAGAAGGATGCACAAGTGTCGGGGCACCACTCTCCTTTCCAAGGCACCATATACTGGGCGGCTGCTTGTGTCGTTTTTCCGCGAGCACCAGACAATAGTTTCAGTTCGTATCTATGGCTGGGTAAGACCTTGGTGACTTGATAAGGGCCTCTCATACCAGAGTCCAGCTTTCCCGTGCTCTGTGAATACTTAATCACGAACACCAAGTCTTTTACTTTAAACAGCCTCGGAGGACGTCGGTGCCGGTTCACAAAAGAATCTTGTTGTGATTGATTCTTCTTGAGCATCTCACTGGCTCGGCTTCTGCAAATCTCGCGCCAAGCTTGACGATTAGGTTGCACATATTCTGTAGCCACATCTCAGACCAAAGCACGAATCAGGGGAGTGGTCGCATTAGAACCAATGAGTAAATTTAAAGCGGAATATTGTGTGGTTTTATTCTTGGTAACATTTAACACTAATTGGAGTTTCCACATATAGTCTGACCAACAAGTATTCTTATTGCTAACCTCAATCCTTATCATATTTAATACGGTACGTATGTACCGTTCAGCTTGTCCATTTGCGTGATGCATTTCTGGTGTGATAAAGTGTATGTCACAACCCATATCAGAAATTAATTTAACAAAGCTATTGGACTCAAACATGCGTCCGCGATCGCAAACGAGTAACTGCGGAACACCAAATAAAGAGATTGCATGATTCATTACACGCTTTAGGTCGTCTGCATCCTGTCTGTACATAGGATAGAGAAGGCAAAATTTTGAAAATGAATCAACTAAAACTAGCACATATTTGTACCCCTTAGATTCGGGCAGAGGGCCCAGAGTATCCACGTGAACTGTATGGAAAGGCAGATCTGGTTTTTCCCAAGATGTTATTGGCTGATGTGGGGCTCTAGGGGTACGTTTCTTTGACACACAAGCTAGACAATGAGATACATATTTTTTTACAAACGTCTTGAGCCCTGGGAACCAGAAATGTTTAAGGATCAAATTTAAAGTTTTGTAGACCCCGATATGTTCGTGCTCATCATGAAATATTCTCAATAAGCTCAATCTATGGCCCTTGGGAACATAACATAAGAGACGAGGTTCTTCGCCGATAGGTGTATAACGGTAATAAAGCAGATCATTTTGACAGATATATCTACGTGAATCTAAGATACCGTCCTTTAACTTTTGTAATAGATCTTGGGTCTCACTATCTGCATTTTGTGCAATTTGAGCCCAATTACGCGGTCTATCGATCTGATTTACTAGTGTCGCTGGTGGATTTCTGCTCAAATAGTCTGCGTGAGGTATAAGTACGCCCTTCTTTCTGTATTCGATATTAAAATTGTAATCCTGCAGGTACATCCACCAGCGAGCCACTCTCGGAAGTAAGTCCTTCTTACGCTCAGTGGCCTTCAGAGCATTACAGTCGGTGACGATTTTAAATTCAATTCCAATAAGGTAATGCCGAAAATGTTGTAATGCTCTGACGACCGCCAGAGTCTCCAACTCGTACGAGTGGTACCTACTCTCAGCCCCCTGAGTAGTTTTACTGAAATAGGCGACCACTCGCTTTTTACCCTCGTCATGTGCCTGCAATAGTACTGCTCCGTATCCAGCACTACTCGCATCCGTATGGACCTCTGTAGGCAAATTAGGATCAAAGATCGCGAGTATGGGTTCGCTCGTTAATTTTTGTATCAAATATTGACGAGCAGATTCCTGTTCAGGTCCCCATTCGAACCGTTCGTTCTTTTTAAGAAGGCGCGATATGCTAAGCGTTTTTGATGCGTAGCCCTCGATATATCGACGGAAGTAACCAGAAACTGCCGTACTTGTTTCACGTTAGACGGGGCTGGGGTATCAATTAGAGCAGACACCTTACGCGGACTCGGCCTAACCTGACCATGTGATATGACGCGCCCGAGATATTCAACTTCAGTGACAAGAAACGCGCACTTTCGTCGATTTACTGAAAACCCGGCGTCTGTGAGCGTCTTTAAAACTTCGCGGAGTAGATGTATGCCTTCGCAGGTAGTGCTGCTCATCAATAATACGTCATCAATATACACCAGAACTTGCCCGGCTTCAATATATCTACGAAGGGTGTTATTGATTATTCGTTGGTATACTGTCGGAGAATTACATAATCCGAATGGCATTTTTAAATATTCGTAGTGACCCTCCGGGGTCACAAAGCCAGTCTTATGAATAGACCGTTCATCACTAGGAATCTGGTGGAAACCAGATGCCATATCGATACACGAGAAGAGCTTAGAGGCTCCTAAACGATCGATGTGATCGTCTATGAGCGGCAGTGGGTACCGGTCTTTGACGGTTATTCGGTCTAAAGCGCGGAAGTCGACGCAAAGTCTATCGGAGCCATCCTTTTTCTTTACCAGCAGCACCGGGCTAGCATACTCCGATTCCGATTCCCTGACTATACCCTTCTCCAACAGATCATTTATGATTTCCCTAACCTTTAGCTTCTCTTGATACGACAGGCGGTAGGGATGGTAAACTATGGGAGTTTGGCTAGTCAAGTTGATATGCATCTTTCCGGTTTTTACTGTAGTAGAGGCAGTACCAGATATTAAAAAGCCAGAAAATTCATTAATTACCGATATCAATGTATTCCAGTCATCGCCCTGAAGGGGCGTATTAACTTCGCCATGCATATCAGCCTGAGTAGTGTTAACTTTTATAAGAGTATCGGAAGAGTGTGCTAAGTACTGCTTGTCTGTAGTCCTGAGGTTAACAATACCGTCCCTATTAAGTACATCTGTCCCTATAATGACAGGAAAGTTCATGCAAGAAGAGGGCACTATGACCAAATCAACCTCGAGGGAGAGATTCTCAAACTCGATTGTCAGTGTAACATATTCCCTAGCGGTGATTTGGGTATCGCTTATACCTTTAATAACGCACTGGTTGAATTTACGAGGGCCAGAGAATAGTTTTACTACTTCCGAAGAGATCAGAGAAACATTAATAGCACCGCTGTCTATTAAAACGTCAGTTGGAATGCCCTGAATAACTGCAGTAACGACATCACTATTATGAGAACTAGGGACAACTTCATTACATAAGTTTACTTTCCGATTTTTATAATTACTCTGAGTCTCACTACGTTGTTTTGCGAAACACTCACTTTCCTTGTGGCCTATTTTTTTGCAGAAAGAGCAAGTCGGCTCTGCTTTGTTATCTGACGGTTTAGAAGTATCATTCAAATTTTTAGATTTCTTTGAACATTCGTAGCTTCTATGTCCCATCCGGCCACAAACAAAACACTTTAAATTGGATTTGGAAACATTATGCTTTTTTATCGAAGTAGAGGGTAGACGTGTATCAGTTTTTGAACGGGAGGGTTTCACATAGATGGCTAAGAATGAGACTAGGTTCTCTGTGGTAAGCTCGGCGTTCGCGGCTGCGGCTCGCACTTGAGGGTCTGTTATACCTCGCACTACAATCTGCACCATCAACTCACTACTTAAGCCTTTTACAATACGAAGACGCAATAGCGAACGTCGAGCGTATTCCGCATACGTAGTATATTTGTCCGAAGTAGTGTTCATGACGTTAAATAAAATATTAGCGTAATCTAGCTTACGAGGACATAATGGGGTAAATTCTAACCGGAAATTAGTCCAGGAGAGATCGTTAGTAACCCACTCGTTAAGCCAGGTCTTCGCGTCTCCTTTTAAGCAGTTTGAAACTCGCGATAAACATTCAGAGTCCCCCCAACCATTTGCTGTTTTAGCACGCTCCACCTCCTCGCACCAAACCTCGATATCATTGATGGCGGGATCAAAGTTGGAAACAAAGTAGGTGTGAGACTTTTTCGGAACTACTGTCTTAAAGAAATCGGATAAGGTTTGTTGTATTGAAGGTAGTTCAACATTATCTTGAGGTTGGTCAGGGCGAGGTGGAGTTTGTGGCACACTCGATGAGTTTCCTTCTATAGCGTCAAGGCGCGCGACTATAGTACTCAGCGCCTGTTTCATAGAACTATCACGACCGCGAGACCTACGGCTAGCACGGCCACGAGAGTCGTAGCGTGTTTGAATAGGTGATTCGCGTCGGTGGTATCCACGAAAGCAGTTTCGAGACCGAGAACGAGACGAACGACTACGAGTACGTTTACGACGCGATCCCCGTGACGATTTTCTGCTTTTACGACGATAGTTCACTTCAGAAGAGTCGCTACGTGAACGCAACGAACGAGGCATCGTTAGCACACAATCTAGCAGTTGGTTGTTTCCTTTTTAAACTTAAAAATCACTTGTGGACAAAGGTTTACTAATCCCACTTCTGATTTTAGAAACCCGCAGGGTATTTGATTTAAAAAAATATGACAGATTACCAATTGACTCGATTTAATGAAATAATCACACTATACAATTCGAAAATAACGCTATTCTAGCTTTATAATGAATTTAATATTTTAAACAAAGGAAACAACCGACAGCTTATAAATAAAAGTAGGTATAAATGCAATGAAATAACCACTTAGCTGAGGTACGTAACGAACACCAACGACCTTCCTGCTCGAGCGCCAACCAACAAAATGGACGTCTAAGCGTTCGCACAGGTCTTTTATACAAGTCACTGGTGACGCTACCCACCTCGCTTACAAAATAACTAATAAAAAATATTTTGGCCTAATAATAGTTTATCGAGTAGAAGTCACTGTGGTATGGCAGTACAGGTCACTGGGTGAAATAAGTATGCTGAGAATTTTTAGATTTTTTGTAGCAGTTTATACGAGCACTACAGGGTACTACACGAGATACAAATACGAATCATTACAAACGATACAAAAACGTCACAAACTTTATTTTTTTAACAATACGAATGCATATTGTTAAAAAATAAAGTTTGTGACGATGGATGTAAGGATGAATGAATGTATGTTACTTTTTCACGGTAAATCTACTAAACAGATTTTTAATTTTATGAAACTTTATAGTAATATAGCTTATACATACATCAAGTAATACCACAAACGCTGACGACGAGATAACAGACCACTATGCGGGCTGGTAACTGGTTAATACATATAAAATAATGAACCCAAATCACATGTACCAAAAACAACCAACCAATACTATTAATGACATCTCTAACAAATAGTCTAACTAAATTGTCTATCCAAATGCTGGACAATTAGTTTGGAGTGCTTTAAAGTAAGACTTATTGTCAGCTAAAGACAGAACGGGTATTTGTGTCTATGCGGTGAACCAACATCGTTGTGGTGGCAAACCAAGCTATTCGATTGGGACTATTGCGCCGGACATATTTATTTAGTTCAGATAAATATACTCGTATTTTAAAATCCAAATGTAGCTTAAGAGTATATTTTACAAATAAAAATATTTGGGCTTGCATTTGTCAGAAAACGCATTCATTTTTTTGTGCTTGAATTCAAAGTTTTTCATGATCGTTCTCACTCTGTTTTTAATGTATGACCATTAAATTGACCATGCATGACCTTTTTTTTCATTGCTTACACACATAACTTTGACTATGTTACCTCAATTAATGCACTGCGCAGGCTATAGTTTTTCTACTCTCATAAGTGTTTTTCAACTTAATGTTAATTGTCACTCGCTTCACTATGGTAATCACATCAATGCCTGAATGACAAAAAATCTCTGGAAATATGTATTGACCCAGTAGTGTCAAAATATTAAAGTGATCCGTCTGTCATCATTTTATTTATGTTTCATACGCCATGAAAGCAATAAAACCTTTGTAGACTCTAAACATATCTAATAGTAATAATATTCTACCTCATTCACACTTCACCATCTAGTCTCAAACTAAGCAGAGCTTGTACTATGACTATGAGTACTAGACAATGGATAAACATACATATATAATTTTTTTAATTAATAAATACATAATATTATACATAGAAACACCCAGACCAAGACAAACATCCATGTTCACGCACAAAAATGTTTGACTTGAGCGGGAATCGAACCTGCGACCTTCGGCGTGGCAGTCGCTTACACTACCGGTGCGCCAACCGGTCGTCAGTACAAAATTACATATCTAAATTATAATTCTGCATTTTATTAAACATTTTATGAAACCCATACAACATCCGTATCAGTATTTACCATCTTCTCTGACAGCATACAAATATTAAGGTGTATTATTAACTTGTATCTGATTGGCAACCATTTTCATTAATGTGATGCACCTTTTTATCAATGTCCTGTTTTGGGGGAAAGACATTGATAAATGATTGGTTGGATTACATTAAGAAATTAGGTAACACTGACGGAACGCAACGACAGGAAATTTATAGCAAGCCTTTTTAGATTGTAATGCTACGTTAATTATTATAATTATAAAATGAACTTAAAAAGTTTAACAGCCCTAATTTTCATTCCGTGGATATTATTAGAGGCAACTAAGGATACACAAATCATTTCTCTGAGAAGAGATGGAAAAGTCGGCCAAACTGCGGTCTATTCCACCCATTTGGCTTTTTATGTGAGGTGTGACAACTCAACTTTCTTGTAATATTTGTACTTCTCTTTTAAATTATAACAATAAAAAAAAGTACCTACCTATACAAAATCTTTTTTACAAAATAAACAATTTAGGTGTTTTTGCTGTAAACACATGAGTTTTACATGAGCTAAAGAAATTTTGCTACTCTTAGTTCATATACAAGATGAGTTGTACACGTCTGGTGCAGTAGATTTTCTGTAAGAGGGTAGTACTTCCCCGGCTTGACCGGGGAAGTACTACCCTCTCACAGAAAATCGACGTAAAGTAACAGTACCTAAACTATTGCGTTTCGTTCGGTGAGTGAGAGTGCCGGAGGCCCTATTCCTTCTCCCTCATCCAATCCCTTTTCCCAACCCCAAGGGGCGGCAGCGCACTTGTGACTCCTGTGGTGTTGCTTGTGTCCATGGGCGGCGGTAATTGCTTACCATCAGGCGATCCGTCTGCTCGTTTGCCACCTATTACTATAAAAAAAAAAACGGTCAAGGACGAGTTACAGCCTCACACAGTGACACATAGCTGTTGTGTCTAGCAGGGGATGTCAATAAACTGTCAATTTTATCTTTTATGATAAATTACTGCCAATTGTGGAAGCAATTTTGAATTACTTGTATAATGCACGATTAGTGAGATAGACTGAGGTAAGAATAAAATTAATATTTTGCTGGTTACTTATTTATTATATTTATTTATTTAGCAATATTTTCCTTAAATCTTATATACGTGTAGACTTTGCGGTAGGGATGACGGAAAAATTTGACGAAGAAAAAAATAGTAAGTATTGTTATTTGATTGCACAGTGTCTATTTAATTAACTATTTAAGCAATCCACACAGATTACACGAAATATACAGAATATGAAATAAATCTGTCCTATTTCTTCGAAGCAGCTTATGTCTGGGCAAATGTCATCCTTATATTGAATTGTAAAGACATAAGTAGAAATCTGACGCTCCAAATGATAGAACTGGTTACGGACATTTTAAGAGTAATTGTTTGGTTAAACTTTTACAAGCGATGACTCCTTCTGATGTACTTAAGTAGTTTAGTTTAGTAATTCTTTGGCAGTTCTCCGTAATAAGATCACAGTGCAAATATAGCTGTATTTTAATTATAAACTTTAGAGGAACTCGTTACGCGATTTCGAGTACTTTATTTTCATTTATACTTGATTTTGTCCAAAACTACAATAGAAAACAATGAGAAGTAACACCTACAATGGTTCTATTCAATCCAAGCCTAATCAAATGACTTCAAACTTTGCACATTTCGTTCGCACTTAAATTGGTTCTGAACTTTCGTTTAAAATTCCTGATGTTACTTGTATTAGCAGAGCCATTGAAGAGAGAAGCAATCCTTGAACCCGAATCAAAGGAGAAAGACCAAATACGGCCTGTAGCGGCCAGAAAGTTGTGAATCGTTGAAATTAAACATATAATTTTTAAAAAAATTACATCGTGTTCGTTTCTTGATAGAGTATCGGTGAAAGAATTTAGTTTTTAAAGATTAATTATTTTGAATAAGCTATGGTAATAGCGGATGAATGTCTTATGTTGCCAGCATTAAAAATAAAATGAAGTATGGTAGGCAGAAATTGTTTTAAGGAAATAATATTTTTATTACTATATTAGAAAACAATATATTTTATTTACTTTATAAGTATATTTGTAAAAAGAATCAAGAAATATATAATTTATTATACATTCCATACTTATTAATCGGTAAAAATCGTTTTGTTTTTTAATCGATAGTAGAAATATTTTTTCAAACCATTTGCAACACTTTTTTTATCTGTTATGTCATTCGTGTTGCTACTGTGTATCGTAAATATTTTGCTCAGATTTATTGGTGTTTTCGTACGGTTTTAATGTAATGTAATTGAATATAAATTCAATAATAATGATCAGTACCTTCTACCTATGCTAAGAATATGCAGCGGTGTTTGTGATTGTGGTTAGCTTTTTTGGACGAGTATACATAGTACGTGGTTCCCTAGTACACAGGTGATTATTCATTATTATTGGCCACTCTTTATGTAGTTTTTGTTCTTTAAGACGCAAAGACATACTTTTATTTACATCTAGGTATTATATTTATGTTAAAATTCAATTTTGAGGTATATTTAGTTGCGGAATAATTTCCATTTCAAATATCTCGTATCTTATTTCCACCAAAAGTTATTTAAAAAGAAATTATACAGGTTAATAGAGTAGTCATTTATCTTCAAAACACACATGGTGTTGTGTTTGGCCGTGCCAGGCCCATAATGTATGGCCAAATGGTACATCTCCTTTATTTAGGGTCTGGATCCACCAGAGTCAACTCCAACTGTGACGTTTAAAGGTATGTCAAAAGCGCTTCAAGCATTGTATGAAAATAAGACGATTTCTATGAATCGAATTGAATTAACATTTTAAACAGTGCAATGAGTACTTTGCCATTTTAAACTGAAATGTCTTTGATTTATTTATGTCGTATTTAAGCCTTTTCTTAATACATGTTGTGTATTTGCTGGATTTTGTAAACTGTTTGCCCATTTGTTTAACAAAATTTATGTTTTTATTAAGAGTTATAATCTGACCTTAAATTTAGCACCTGGTAGCCACGTGGGGTTCATGCGGATCCCAGATTTGCTTGTGAAAGATAATCAAGCACAATCATATACATGATGACATACATAATAGACATGGCATAAATAAAATTAATAAGTACCTATATATATTATATTGATAGGAAAAGCTGGGCATAGGCAGATCTTGAAATGGCCATAAAGTTTGCCTGCCATAGACGAGAATTGGTCCTGCGCCGCGTGTCCATACGGCACAAAACTTTAGGTTAACCCCAATAAATTATCATTTCGAGTCTAAATTCGATCTTAATTGTGTCCGATGATTGAATTTTCCTGTTTTTTTTCATGTATTGATGCAATAACAATTACATAAATTGTATCTGAATATTTTAAAACTAACACAATTTACAATATAGGTATCATTACTCATTAGTTGACATTTCTAACACAGCTTCATTTAATTTACTATTAATTAATGAATTTAAGTTACTATTTAATAAATTAAGTAATTATACATTATTATATTATTTAAGAGTATATCAAGAAATTTTATACTGTAATAAATTGAGGCCCACTTGCGTAACGTTTGATTTAAGTCACTTCTGAATTAAAATTTGTTGAACATAATTAACAGCATAAAATAATTTAACTTAAAAGTATTTAGCGTCCTCTTGCACAACGACATCAACGCTTAGATTTAGTTAAACATTTTATGATGTCGGTAAAGTAGTTTCTACGTTTTGTTTCATAGCATGATGACTTTTTGTTACGATTTTAACGATGTTATGCGTATGCTTTTGCATAAAACAAAACGCATTGTCATCGGCTAGCAACGAAAAGCAATTGACAAATAATAACTTGAAACTTTTGAGCAATAATAATAACACAATTACATTGTTGCCAGTTATATAATTATAGATATCTATTGAATAAATAGATATAGATAGATATAGAGTGAGAAAAATATAACAAGATCCCGAGCACCCAATTTTAGCCAAATGTGGTGGGTCTAGATATAAGTAATCTATAATTTCTTCGTCATCGTCAGAATTATACAAATCAGGCAAAACCAAATCCATATTTTTTTATAAATACTTATGATAGTTATCTTGGTTATATTTCTTTGAGTGATCTCGTCAGACAGACAGTTCTTAAATGAAATTAGACACTAAAAAGCCGATTTTCGGTAATTAATTTTGACAGTTCTTAAATCATATTAGTCGACAAATTTTTCGTTGTGCAAGAGGCTAGTGGTGTTTTATATTTTTTTCTTGATAAATACGTCTTAATTCTATTTAAAAATCAGTCAAATCAAAGTATTTAAAAGTCAAAGAATTTTAAATACAATACAAAATGTCAAAAGAAATGACATATATGTAAAAAATACTATGTCAAAAAAAATACAATGTCAAACAAATAAATAGATAAAAAATACATGAGATGTCAACTATGAATAAATCGTATCATGTCATAGAGAATGCAGCAAAAAAATATAATTAAATGACAACATTAACAATTTTATTATGGCTTACACTAACTTACATTTTCTCCTTTAAACTGTAGTAACATTTGTCCAGCAAGAATTGCTTTAATTTGGGTAAAAAAGTACTTGTGTAGAATATACTTTTGATTTCCGTTGGCAATTTATTTAATAATTTAGTTGACATGTAGCAGGCACTATGTTTTAATATATTAAGGCTTGGTATTATCTTTGCCTGGCAGTCCTTCCTCCTTGTTTTCTCCCTAATTTCTCTGTCTGCTTCAGACTCATATTCATGGACATATGTATAAAAATTATTTAAAATAATTAAAATGTACAGACTTGGAGCAGTTATATGCCTAGTTTAAATGTTGCTCTTTTTTGTAGCTCAAAGGCTTTTTGTAAATTATAGTCAAAACTCAAGAAAAGTATACTGTACCTAAGACCTTCGACTAGTGCATAATAGACCATCTTTAAATGACCGATGTTCACCTCATTTCTAAGACTTTTTAACACATAGTAGGCAGAGCTGATCTAATTTTCTAGGTGAACAAGTTCTTGTTTCCAATTCAGTTGGTTATCTAAGTAAATACCAAGAAACTTTACGACTGAAGCCAATGCTACTGTTTCACCATTTATTTTGCAATTTAGAATCGTAGGTTTTTGAATGGTTTGCCGAAAAAGCATGATATTAGTTTTACTTGCATTAATTTTTAAATGGTTGACAGTGAACCAGTTGTTAATTGTGTCTAAGATTTGATTAACTACACTATTTAAATTGATTATTCTATCGGCCGTCACAACTGCATTCGTATCGTCAGCAAACACCACTAGCTGTACAGAACCTAAAGCACCATCAGCCATGTGTCTGATCAGGTCATTTATGAAAATGATGAAAAAATGGTCCGAGAATTGAGCCTTGTGGAACACCTGTTAGAACTGAAGACAGTTTGGACCTATGTGTTTCTTCACAAGCGCAATGTTGAACCACCATTTTCTATTACTGTTTTTATTTCAACGAACATTTTTCTATTTGTTAGGTATTATTTTATTAGTTCCAACCCCTTATACCATAGTGCTCCAGTTTTTAATAGCACTCCATGATCCGTGTCGAAGGCGGAACTTAGGTGTTTATAAGGCTCGACGCAACTCTGGCTTTATTCCTAATATCTTATAAAAATGGTTAACCTAAAAGTTTTGTCTAGTATGGCAACTAAATTGTCGTCGTTTAGTATATTAAATAGCTATGCTAGCTATAAAATAGCTACGTTGTTAAAAAAATTACCCATTCATCTCTTAAATAAGTTGCAAATTACACCAGCAATCTGCAAGCGATGCATCATAAACCCTTAAAATAAAAACATTATCAACGCAGACAAAGCAAAATATCTCAATAACACCTAAAACAATTCACGAACCTTTTACGAGACCGTTCTTATCCAGCAGTTGAGCTCATAAAATAAAATTACAAATTATCACAAAAGTGCGTGACAACCTGCCGTGCAATACGCTCTGCCGCCCAAATTCTCCAATACAATATCAACCCTAGCGACGCACATTGTAAAAGTAATGACATGTCTTTGTAAACTGGACCTGTTAAATTAGCTATCAAACTCATGCCTCGCTTAAAGGAGTTAAACTAAATAGATAACGACTCGACGTGTAAAGAATAGATGACTCTCCTAAATTACTGTATTGCAAAGTTGTATTTACACACAGATATTTTCTCAAATATTATAGTAGTTATATCTTACCCCAATATTACGTGTAAATGTTTTTTTAAAGTTAGGCAAAAAGGTATAAATCAGTCAGGTATTTGACCTCAGCTCTCATTTTTTAAGGACGTTTAGTAAGCTACAGTTACTGTGTTAGAAATATAGACCGCATTTCTGGCTATAGTATTCGTCTATTTATTGCGGTAAGTTCTCGTTTGAGACTCTGTTATATCCTATTGGTTTGAGCACTCTGATATTCCATTAGATCAATATTTGTAAAAGTATGTTTTGCATTTACTACAAAAACTATGTAAAGTTTCTTACTATTAAAAGTTTTTAGGTAGGTTGCTTAAAGCTCTAACAAGAAATCAATATACGTTATAAGGTCAACCAAGGATAAAACATCTATGTAAAACATTGAAATCTATACCTAACTTTACGATCCGAAACCTTTGCTCCATTAGTAGTACTTTTCCGGGTAATTATTTTTAATATCTATCCCTGCCCTTGGAAGATACGCACACCGAACACATAATCGCTTTTGGCACCATTCCATTACATCGTACGGGCCATCGCATCCCATAAAGGGCGCCTTAGTGCCACATGCCGTAAGCCGATGCACCCCCTTACGAGTATTATCTTGTCTTTAATAATATACTGTATATTTATGACGGCGCCATCGAACGCTATCACGACGGAATAATTGACGTTGTTTGGTTTCTGCGATACTTAGATGCTGCGTTCATAAGTACTAAAATTTTATATAGACAATAGGAAACTTGAACCTAGATGACGGTATAAATTGTTACCTATATCAAATATGGGGATATTCTATAGCATAATAAGTGCAAAAGAAATGTTTGTATTGGTTATTTAAGAGTGACATGAGTTTCAGAAATCTGACACCAACGGGACATACAAGTTTAAGGTTAAATAAATTAAATTTTTAATTTTTCTATTCTTGTATTTTATGCTTATTTTAATTTTACAACTTTAAGATACTTTCCAGTTATGTATTTGTATGTATGTATCTTTATTGAAGTAAATATATTGTCCCATAAAAAAAACAGTTTAAGGTGTTTTTAAGGTATACTTATTTATTCACTTAACCGTGTGTTGAGCCGGTCGAAAATCGAAACAAAATTTGTATCATTTAAATGTACACATTTCTAGAACACAATAATTGCTGTTTAAACTTACTGAGACCGTCATCTTACTATGCTTCAATAAAATTTAGAAGACATAAAATTAACAACAACTTTATATAATAAAACATAAAACACTTGAAGAATTATTAGTATGACATAAGTGCAGGATCAGCACCAGCTTCTACACTTAATAAATAAGGCGATTTGTGATCATTCGATTGAAACTAGCATTAAAATAGGTTTAGTTTACAATAAAGTGAACAAATAGCCTTTAAAATACATAGTAGCTGTCTAGTACTACTAAGAAGCTTAAAAAACTCATTTTAAAAAGCTATAAAAGAAATATCCACAACAGTTCTAGTGCAGTCTACAAGTATACAACACTGATAAGTCCTATAGCGAATCTGCCATTTTTGTCATTATTCGAACTGCCTCGGGTGTACTCAGTCATGGAGTTTTTATTCCTCACTTCGTTTTGCTTGTTCAGTGTTCTGATTTATTCGCCGTCATATTGTCTGCCGATACAAAGTGTTGGAGGTTTGTCTTTTGTTTCATTAGTCACGGTATTCATGCGTCATCATTAGTTCTGCTCAAATTAATTAGGGCGAGGATTTTTGTTATATTTCAATTGCATGTTCAGAAATTTTGAAGTTTATTTTGTTCGGCTATATTAAAAATGAAAAATTAAGAACGTATTGTAATACCGTGTTTAAAACATTTATGCTTTGAATGTGAGCACGAATGCCATGGAAAGGTTTAATGATTAATATAACTGACATAATAGTCAAATCAATAGGATATAATAGAGTCTCAAAAATTGCAATAATCAGACTAATACCAACTCAGCACTAATTCCATGGAAAGATTTAATGATTAATATAACTGACAGAATAGTCAAATCAATAGGATATAATAGAGTCTCGAAAATCGCAATAATCAGACTAATACCAAAACCAGAAAAGCGGTCTATATTCTAACACAATCTGGTGTGTATATAACAAAGTACAAATACTGTATGAATTTTAAGAATATTTCGTGGATCCTTCAGTAAAAATGTTTCACCCAGTGATTAAGGTGATCGCAAAGTAATAGTTCTACATATTATAATAATATATAGACAAAAATGATTTATCTACCTTAAAGACTCTGCAAATACCATCCAAGTATCTCCTTAAATTTAAAAAAATTAAATGGGTTAAGTAAGATGGCTGATATATTGTCGGTGATTGAAAATTTAAAGCTCTAATAATAGCAAGGGAATCTTCTAATAGTAATTACAGGATTAGATAGATTTATTATCGCTGGTTATATTGCCTTCTGAGGTCAACTTTTAAATGCTCTATGCTCCGTCTAAGCTCGAATTTAATAGGCTAATTGGTTAGTCAGATGATAGATTATTGAAATATCAGATCGCTTCTTTTAATGAGGTGAATTTATTAGGATCTTTTGCTTATGAACCGCAAGAATTTAAATTGCATAAACCTACTATAAAGCCTACTTAATATTTCGAGGGACATTTTAGTAATTTTATATTGGTCGCTTTTTTACATCTAGATATTAAAAGTGTCTTATCAAGACGTGCAAAATACGGAGCAGTTCAGCCAAGTGCCAAAAAAGTACGAAATTATACTTAAGCCCCTACATTCTCCTTGCCTTTTGTGATTTGTATATTACACACCTTTCCGTTAATTTATTATCGAATCATACAACAAACCTACTATGGTTTTAGTAATTTTACTACGAAACGTATTGATAAGTACGTTCAAGTGCCTTCCTTCATAGTTTAAAAGAACAAGTTATAACGGTTGTTGAACACACAATAAACATTGTAGAATAGACCTCAAAGTTATTAATTCATTCGGTTGACACTTTTAAATATACGTTTTTGTTACAGGAACTGATACCCGTTGGCAATATGGCTTTCAAAACGATGGAACAGGTAATAAAGTTTACATTACTGCATTTGTAGTAAACAGGTGTATGTTTTATGTTTTAATCATGTTTCGAGATTAATTTTAAGTAGTTACACTGTTAGCTTTGAAAATAGGGTTTTATCAACATTAATATTTTAAATTATTTATCAAAATATGTCGCATTCAGGTCAACTGCTGAAAAGATGTTGTTGAAATTTGTCATACAACACTTATTATTGACTTTTTAACCGACTTCAAAAAAAAGGAGGAGGTTCTCAATTCGTCGGAATCTTTTTTTTTTATGTATGTTCCCCGATTTCTCTAAGACGCCTGGACCGATTTCAAAAATTCTTGTTTTGATTGAAAGAGTATATCTTCTAGTTGGTCCCATAATCATCAAGTCAGGATCTGATCATGGAATCCCGAAAAAATCGAAGGAACTCTTCAAATTTTATAAGCACACTTGAAGCGATTTGACGATAACAACCCAATGCCGTCGAGTTTGGGCTGGTTTGAGTCGTCTTTACATAGACTTTGATGCTAGATGATTTCCATGGTCTGAGGATAGAGTTGGAAGGTAACCATGAGATCTTTGTGATACAATAACCCAATCTCATCGAGTTTAGGGTCGTTCGATTCGTCTTTACATGGACTTTGGTACTGGATGTTTTGCAGGGTCTGATGATGGAGCAGGAGGGTAGCCATGGCATCTTTGTAGTACAATGACGCAATCCTATTGAGTTTGGGCTCGTTTGATTCGTCTTTACATGGACTTTAGTGCTGAATGCTTACCAAATTCTGATGATGGAGCAGGAAGGTAGCCATGGGATATTTGTTATGCAATTACGCAATCCCATCGAGTTTGGGCTCGTTTGAGTCGTTTTTACATAAACTTTGATGCCGGATGATTGTCATGGTCTGATAGTAGAGCTGGAAGGTAACCCAATCTCATCGAGTTTAGGGTCGTTTGATTGGTCTTTACATGGACTTTGGTACTGGATGTTTTCCAGGGTCTCATGATGGAGCAGGAAGGTGGCCATGGGATCTTTGTAATACAAAGACGCAATCCCATACCACCTTTTACTATTTTTATTAGTATACCACTAAAAAGCAGAAAATAAAAATTATTTTTAAACAAAAAGAAATCGTCTTCAAAAAATACTACGGAACTTAAAAACAAAAAATAATTGGTTTTGGAGCAACAATTTTTGGAGTCGGTGCCAAGCCCTTACGCAAAAAGTTACTAAATTACAAACTAACTATTCTATCAACAACAAAAGTTGTATAAAAATGTGTAGAGGTTTTATAGTCATATCAGAAATACTTGGCTTGGCACCGACTCCAATATTTTTTGCTCCAAAACCAATTATTTTTTGTTTTTTAGTTCCGTAGTGTTTTTTGAAGTCGATTTCTTTTTGTTTAAAAATAATTTTTATGGTTTAATCGTTTAAGTGTCCTCGCTGCTTGCCACTGCGCTGACTGTAGTGGGTTCGATTTCCACACGAGACATCACCTTGTGTAAATCCTAGCTCGTTGTTTCGAATCTGAGTGTTCTTTGTGTCCGTAAGTTGTATGTTTGTAAAGTCTCTCGCGAGACAGGATTTTGTCCTAGTGCGGCAGTTTTTTATTCATTTATCATTTCTGAGAGAACTCAAAAAGATTGCAATAGGAGGCGAAAATTACTACGGACAAACTATTACCTACTAAGTCCCAACGCAAACAATCGGGTGTTATATGTCTAATATTTCTGTGTATCTGTGGATCTGTCTGTGGCATTGTAGCTTTTAAGCAAGTGAACCCACTATAATGTGATTTTTTGTTGTTTGAAGTCTGACATGATTGAGATGTTTCTTAGCTAAAATTTTTACATTTATTACTTTTCGTGTTCCGTAGACAACTATATATTTTTTGTGCTGCTTGGTTTTTTTATATACCTATCTGCGTGTGAAGCCGTGTGCAACAGCCTCCTTTTGTTGCAATTTATTTGCACAAGTATAGAAGACCAAGAGAATTTTCATTTCGCTCACTTGAACTGAGCAGATGGGAGAAACATATTGCGGTTTTTCGTAGCACGCTGTACCGACAAGTACCAGATATCTTGTCTTATCTTGCTCACTTTAGCCACAGATTACTAATTAGTGCTTTAGCTTCAAGATATTGACATCTCGCGATAGAGGGAGCCTCCATCCCCGCGGCTCCCTCTATCGCCGCGCGACCTAAAAAAGAAGAGGCGCAGCGAGTAATTGCTAGCACCCCTGCTGCTACCAAGAAGTTTATGCCGGAGAAGGCATCGAGGAACGAGGTAGCTGATGATGGTTTTGTGACGGTGCAGAAAAAGAAACGTCGTCAGAAAACCGTTAAGAACTGCTGCGGCACGGCTCCTGTGGAGCCTGGTGCAAACCTGCGCGCCGCCGCACTGAACACACCCGTGTACATCTCTCGCCTGCACTACACCACGACGAAGGGGGACATCGCGGAGTACGTACGTCAAAAGGCCAAGTACATGCCGAGAGTGCAGTTGCTGGAGTCGCGCCGTAATGTCAACTTCAAGGCGTTTGTGGTGCGGATCCCGACCTGCTATCTACATGTCGTCATGAAGGAGGGCTTTTGGCCGAATGGTGTGGTGTTCCGTCGCTTCCGCGGACAAGTGCCACACGAACGCACAGCATCATCGTGCAAGTTTTTTTAACATAGTTCATAAGTATATTTACTAACAAAAATTGTATATTGTATGTATGTTCATTCTGTAAGATATCTATCATAATTAAAAATATGTATGTCAATCCATTGTCTAGTACCCATAGTACAAGCTCTGCTTAGTTTGGGACTAGATGGTGTTGCGTGTATTATATTGTGTCTATATTTATACTTATATAAATAAATTGATTTAAATTGATCTTAACTGATTTTCTTAGGTCCTTACATCCTTATTTTTTATTTTGTTGTTGTTATAATCTCACGCCTGTATCGCCGAAGGGGTAGACAGAAGTGTAACATTACCTATACCCAAATTTCGCAATGAACTTTTAGGTCCCACGTAATAGTACCACTATTGCCGTACCGGGCACATTACCAGACTCTGTGCTGCTACTGAGCATTTCCTAATGGAAAAACCCAATCACACTTTGCCCGACCCGGGAATCGAACCCGAGACCTCCCAATCCCACGCGCACATTTATGCCACGAGACCAACGAGGCAGTCCTTATTTTCATTTCGAAAATATATTATTTTTCTAATGTCAGCATTGTTTGTATGTTTAAATGCATTTCCGTAATAATTTAAAAGGAACTCTGTAGTTTTAAAAGATCACCCTGTCCGTCCTTACACAGTCTAATTCGGAGTCTATTAGATACCAATGTGCACAAATTTAGGAGCGTTTACACCATATCTACAAAACTATTCAATAAAAAGTTTTCTTCTGCTCCTCCGTATAGCATGTGAATATAAAAGTATTTTTAATCTGTCTGTTAATAGGCCATTTTCGACCCCCTATAATAATACCAAATATACATACAAAATTTGATACAAATCGGTCCAGCCGTTTCGGAGGAGTATTTTAACTAACACTGTGACACGAGAATTTTATATATATAGATTATGATGTGATTCGCTAGTTAAAAATGAAGTGTCTTAATATACCTTCATTATATTAAGCATATTTCCCATTGCGCCCGGTACGGCAATAGCACGGTAATAATATCTAACAGTATTGTAACTCCATACAAACGTACGAAACTCGAGTTATACCTACGCGCCGCGAGCAGAGTACCCATTAGACTGGGTGGACTGTACCTACAGTACCCGCAGCCGCTATCGTGCCGCAGCTCGCATGCGGCGCGTCTGGTAGGTATATAACTCACGAAGACGGCCGAGTTACAATACTGTTAGATTATATTACCGTGGCAATAGGCTCGCCCCCTATTACTTGGGACTAAAGTATATCTGGCGAAAAGTGGGTGTAGAAATACACCTCTGCCTACCTCTTCGGGGTTATAGGCGTGAGACTATGTATGTACTTCCCACTGAAACACTAAAACCATAAAAATACCTACAATATTCATAGACGATAGATATTAAAACATTGCCACAACTATCATCTCATTGTCTCTCCATTATCCAATGTTCCAAAGTAATGGGCTTTATTTGGTGAGCGTTTAATTTGGTCTCTTGCCCGAGGGACTTGTGACGAGTACCGGCTGGGGAGATCGATCCATCAACGGAATTAAGTAGCCGCAATATACATAATATACAGGTAGAATCTATACTAATAGAATGAAACTAAAGGGTTGGTTTGTTTGGCTGAACGCGCTAATCTCAGAGACCGATACATCATATTTATTATAAGTCCGATATGAATAATATTTTTTTGTGTTGAAAAGAATATATTATTATATCGAGGCAGGCTATATGCTATAGGTATAACATTACGCTCCGAGCCATAGGTAGTAGCCCTAAATAACGCAGATGTAACCGCGGGCTAATCTTACTTTACTATAAAATTGAGCTAAGTTTACATTCTTTCCATTAGAATTGAATAACATTTTCGTCATGCAAAACACGGAATGCACAGCTTAGCATCTACAACATAGCACGCGCATCATGGTATGCACAGGGCGCACATAATGACACGTATACATAACATAGCACGCAACAATAGAATTCATACTCTTAACGTAGAACTTTATTTAAAAAAGTCTAGCCAACATCTTGAAATTTGGCGACGGGTGCTAATATCTACAAACTGTAATATTCATCTTGATCGGACCATTGTCGCAAAGTAAAGACGTAGGCACGCCTTTATCGACGACATTTCATAAATCTCACCCTCTTTCGTAGAATGTCGTGCTCAACTGACATGTAAATGTATCTATGACGATGATGTAGGGTGTCAATGGTACATTTAATTTTGAACATTAAACGTGAACGATGTTATCAGTCTCTTGCGAGAGTGTAAGGGACCGTAATCAACATTTTTACTAGAACGACCGGAGTGGTCGTCCGACAGCCGCATCGCAGTGCGAATAGAAACTACTTTCTCAAACCAATTTTTGATTGCGGTCGACCGCACGGCTGCCCGCATTCCAGCTAACCGTATAGTGCGTAGGAGCCCTAAGAGAACTTGTACTTGTGAAGTAGGCATTATCCTTTTACCTAGTAATAAGCAAAAATATTGATTGAAACTTCACTTTTAAGGTCGTTTGGATATTAAAGATGAAGAGGCAAATGTCTTAGTGGAAACAGAGTTTTTGACGTTTACGTATAATATTGTGCTTTATGTCTTATAATTATTGTGCTGCAGAAACAAACTTGGAAATGATGCTTATATGTTAATAAGTGTTCACTTATTAACATATATGCATCTGAGTTCTCAAAGGCAAGTTGATTGACTTAGATTTCATTAATTCATTAAAATTATTAAACTTTCAGGTCTCCCTGCTGTAAGATGACCCAGTCCAACTTTCTCAAATTTAGCACAGTTTTGCAGTATTATCGATCCCATACGGAACCAAAAGGTATTCCCTTCTGACGTTTATAGTATACAGGGTGTCACAAGAACCATCACCAAGCCGAAGTCTACTCGTTGTGGACATCATGCCAAGTCATACTAACCTGGTAATAATACCTGGGAAATGTATTTTTTTTTGAGTTTCCACTTTTTTTAAACCGCAATTAAAAGCGCGTGCGTGCAATGTTCAAAATACCTACTTATCCATGGGGTTATAGGGCATCTAAAGAACATATTGGCGGGGTAATTGCATCGATTTTGTACCTAATTAGAAAAATGCCATACTAAGATTGAGCCTCAATATCTCCTGAACCAGTAATTTCCCAGGTATGGTGCCCAAGTAAAAAATGTTCATAGTTATTGGTACAACATGGGCTTTCAGTTTTCGTTATGGGTCTTTTTACACCCTGTATATTGATCTAGGAATGTAATATAGGCAGCATGTTTTGTGAAAATGCCACTTCCTCTCTTAACTTTGTTATTGGGATTTATGCAAAGAATATTGCAGCATGCTAACATCTTATTAGGGTTCCGTACCTCGAAAGGAAAAAACGGAACCCTTATAGGATCACTTTGTTGTCCGTCCGTCTGTCAAGACCCTTTTTCTCAGGAATGCGTGGAGGTATCAAACTGAAATTTATACTAAATACTCGAATCTACGGTTCCATAGAGCTGTAAAAAAATCAAACTTCTAATCCAAAGCAATCAAAAGATACAGCCGTATATGCTGCAAATTGCAGCATATTTTCAAACTCGCATTGGAATCAAAACCTACAGGGTACTTCCCGTGAACTCAGAATCTTGAAATTTGGTACGAAGCAACGTCTTATAGCACTTATAAAGGAAAAATTGCGAAAACCGTAAATTTTTAGTTTCAGCATGTAAAAACATATTTTTAATAAATTTAAAGTTACTACCCCTTTCTCTTGAATGCATGGAGGTATTAAATTGAAATTCATATTAAATACTCAAGTACATAACACCGTTAGGCTGCAACAAAATCAAACATCTATGTCAACGAAATCAAAAGAAAGAGCAATATAAGCATATTTTCAAACTCGCGTTTACTCGCAAGTAAATCAAAACCTACAGGGTACTTTCCGTGAGCTCAGAATCTTGAAATTTGGTATGAAGCAACGCCTTATAGCACATATGAAGGAAAAATTGCGAAAACCATAAATTTTTACTTACATCATATAAGAAAAATATTTTTAATAAATTTAAAGTTACTACCCCTTTCTCTTGAACGCTTGGAGGTATTCAATTGAAATTCATATCAAATACTCAAGTACATAACACCGTTAGGCTGCAACAAAATCAAACGTCTATGTCAACGCAATCAAAAGAAAGAGCAATATAAGCATATTTTCAAACTCGCGCCTACTCGCAAGTGAATCAAAACCTACAGGGTACTTCCCGTGAAGTCAGAATCTGAAATTTGGTACGAGGTAACGTCTTATATCACATATGAAGGAAAATTTGCGAAAAGCGTAATTTTTTAGTTACAGCATATATATTTTTTTTTTAATAAATTTAAAGTTACTACCCCTTTCTCTTGAACGCGTGGAGGTATTAAATTGAAATTCATATCAAATACTCAAGTACATAACACCGTTAGGCTGCAACAAAATCAAACTTTTATGTCAACTCAGTCAAAAGAAAGAGCGAGCAATATAAGCATATTTACAAACTCGCGCCTACTCGCAAGTGAATCAAAACCTACAGGGTACTTCCCGTAAACTCAGAATCTTGAAATTTGGTACGAGGTAACGTCTTATATTAAATATGAAGGAAACTTTGCGAAAACCGTAATTTTTTAGTTACAGCATATAAAAAAATATTTTTAATAAATTTAAAGTTACAACCCCTTTCTCTTGAACGCGTGGAGGTATTAAATTGAAATTCATATCAAATACTCAGGTATATAACACCGTTAGGCTGCAACAAAATCAAACTTCTATGTCAACGCAATCAAAAGAAAGAGCAATATAAGTAGTTTCAAACTCGCGACTACTCGCAAGGGAATCAAAGCCTACAGGGTACTTCCCGTGAACTCAAAATCTTGAAATTTGGTACGGAGCAACGTCTTATAGCCCAGATAAAGGATTCGGAAGGCTGAGGACCGTGTGCTGTGGTGCGTGTTGGAAAAGGCCTATGTCCAGAAGTGGACTGCGATAGGCTGATTGAGATTGAGATTTCAAATAATTACATAGTCTTCAAACCTTTTTGCTAATTATTCTGTACTTTATAAGTATTTTTGTAACAGATTTCTAATAATCACTAAAAACTTTGTAAATCAATAACTTTGATAAAAAATCTTACCATCATTCATCAGCAGACTTTTGCAAGGCTGGTATAGGTATTTAAGTTATATTATAAAATAAGCGATATATGTTAATATAAAATAAAGGATGACTGATTACAAACGACAAAAACCCCTTTTTCTTTAATTTATGCTCCTCCAGCTTTCCATACTATAATGTTATGGATTTCATTTGGCAATAAAAATACCATAACTATGACTGGTGAACTTTTACTTATATACCTACAGGTTTGTACGGAACCCTCGGTACGCAAGTCCGACTCGCACTTGACCGGTTTTTTTTTATTCTACAGCTGCTGTGTCTCGTGTGCAGAGGATTTGACATATCATGCCTGATACCAACGGTGATTACGACTTCAACACCAACAACTCCTGCTACTACAAAAACAACAGCAGCTGCAACTACAACTACTGTCGCCCCATTTGCATTCAGCAACGTTGTAACTGGAAGCACTGCTACTGCACAAACTGCAGAAGAAGCATCATAATATAATATTTCAACAACTCCTGCCACTACGACTACTGAAGATGCAACTACAACTACTGTCGCTCCGTTTGCATTTAGCAACGTTTCAACTGGAAGCACGGCTACTGCACAAACTGCAACATTATATGTTCGTTTAACAGCTCCTGCCCCTACAACAAACGCAGCTGACATTACCTCAACTATCCTTTCGGTTGCATTCAGCAGCGTTGCGTTTGGAAATACTGCTACAGCACAACCTGAAGAAGAAGCAACATAATATGATCGTTAGTCACTCTTAATACTATAAAACAACTTCTGCCAGTCCAATGAAAAAAAAGCAATGGTACCATGAAAAATTCTTTCATTTGTATTTAGTAACGTTGCAACTGGTACACTGCTATTGCATGTACAAAAGTAGAAGCTACATAAGTAATTCGCTGACATGTATTACTGATAGAATTCTACCTCTTTTTGCTGAATTATTTATCTGTATATTATTATCCCATAAAAACAATACTTGTCAAAAATACCAAGTCTCGCGACCGTAAAAAGTTGTGAGATCCATGCAATACCAAGTCGGTTAATTAAAAATCTTTAATGTTTTAAATAAATAGTTTGAATCGGCCATCGCATGGAATCACAATATATCTCATAAGTAAAACATATATATATTAGATTGTTTAATGCGATTGCCAAGTCAATATATTTATTTAAAAGATTAAAGATTTTTAATTAACCGACTTGGTATTGCATGGATCTCACAACTTTTTACGGTCGCGAGACTTGGTATTTTTGACAAGTATTGTTTTTATGGGATCTCACTTCCTTTTTGTAGATAGTTTTACTTTTGTCCATTCCGGTACCTTCTGCTTCTTGTACACCAACAACGAATTTTCTTAATTAAAGCTCTAACTGCAAATGTAATTTTGTAATCCTTTATATTCATAAGGGATTACAAAGTTATTTATGCAGTTAATGTATCTCGAAAACTGGATCGAAATTGAAATATATTTGAGTTTTTCCTTGGTTCATATACTAAACACTAATTGTTTCCTAAATTTGAAGCTTCTATGTTTGCTAGAAGTGCCTTAGACTTTTGATGATCGGTCAGTGAGTGACAAAATTAAGAATTTTGGCTCGTTATAATTCTTAAACTACTGGGCCAAATTGAATGAAATTTGAAATACACCATCTTTATACAATGCCTGCATGGTTACTAACAATCAGGTTTTCACAACGACGTTATAGGGGGTCGAAAATGACCTGAATTGCTTCGAGAAAAGGATGGTACGGCCGTGCCGCTTTTTTGCTCGACTTGGTGGGGGTAAATACTTATCTGGAGGCACTGCCGTGCCTCCAGATAAGTATTTCTGCAGATGGTACCACTTTTACTGCTTTAACAAAGTCAAAGTCAAAATCATTTATTCATCTAGGCCACAAAGTGACGCTTATGAACGTCAAAATTGAAATTAATTACTTAGTGATTCTACATTTACTACCACGTTCGCAATGCAATAGGTAGAACCACTAGAAAGAACGGCCAATAAAACTCATGGCCACTCTTTTTAATCGCCAGTATAATGGTTTTACATGTTATCTTTGTAAGGAGCCGCAACTGTTTCACATTGTAAGTTATCTACTTATAATAATAATTGAAGATAAAAGAAGCTTTATTGAGTAAACATAAAATCGATACTATTATGAACTATTCCTGGAACAAGGCAACATATTATTTACTGCATCGAGTTTCAATAACTACAGCACCATTACAGATGAGACTCTGTGAACGACTACTTTAGTTGAATTTATAGTTATAAGTTACTGTATTTCTAAGGTACGTACTGCTGTTCTATGTACTTGGTTATTTGAATAAGCAATGTCATTAAAATGGCGAGAACATATTCATATTTTATTAATTACTCTTGGGTGGAATTAACTACGGCGAAGCCAAAAGGAAGGGTAATGTTTTTGGCAGTCTATGTATATATGTTTGTATGTTCCACCGTAGCACCTAAACTATTGAACCGATTTTAATAAATAGGGTGTCAATAGATTCGTAATAATGGTCCGGGTGACATAGGCTATATCAATTTTATCAAACTTTTAATTTACGGAATTTATACCTCATATTCCAATCACAAAAAAAAACTGATATAATCATTACGTGTTTGGTATCACAAGAAAGTTATTGCCGAGCACATTACAAATTTGTACATATATTATACTGTTTGAGTCAAAATATTAGTTTAAAACGGGGTTGTACTTACTATTCGCGCGGTTCAGACGCTTTGAGTTACCTATTTTTCTTTCTTTATGTGTGACAATGTAAATATTGGACGGTTTGTTTACGTGCCCCATCGGCATACGCAAAAGGGTTAAATAAAAAAATTAACTTTTAAAACTATAACCCGACTACTTAATAAAAAATATTTTTAAATAAAAAGAAACCGACTTCAAAAAAACACTAAGGAACTAAAAAACAAAAAATAATTGGTTTTGGGGGAACAATTTTTGGAGTCGGTGCCAAGCCAAGTATTTCTGATCTGACTATAAAACCTCTACACATTTTTATACAACTTTTGTTGTTGATAGAATAGGTAGTTTGTAATTTAGTAACTTTTTGCGTAAGTGCTTGGCACCGACTCCAAAAATTGTTCCTCCAAAACCAATTATTTTTTGTTTTTTAGTTCCTTAGTGTTTTTTTGAAGTCGGTTTCTTTTTATTTAAAAATAATTTTTATTTTTTGCTTTTTAGTGGTATACTAATAAAAAATAGTAATAGGTGGTAATTAGGTACTTACATAGGATAGTGTAGGTGGTAAATGATGGGGAGGCCTTCTTTACGTGCTTCAATTCTGAAATGTAGACCTGTACCTTTCTAGCAATTTGAAGTATTTTTTTTGTTATCAACTAACTAGCCTAAACACCTTCGTTTCAGTTCCATCATCAGATCCCGGAAATCATCCAATACCAAAGTGTTTGCCAAGATAAAACAAATGAGCCTAAACACGATGAGATTGCGTTATTGTATTACAAAGATCCCATGGCCACCTTCCTGCTCTATCAGCAGAGTTTGGTAAACATTCAGCACTAAAGTCAATGTAAAGACGAATCAAACGACTTCAAACTCAATGGGATTGCGTCATTGTATTACAAAGATCCCATGGCCACCTTCCTGCTCCACCATCGGACTCTGCAAAACATCCAGTACCAAAGTCCATGTAAAGACGAATCAAACAATCCTAAACTCGATGAGATTGGGTTATTGTATCACAAAGATCTCATGGTTACCTTCCAACTCTATCATCAGACCATGAAAATCATCCAGCATCAAAGTCTATGTAAAGACGACTCAAACGACACTAAAGTCCATGTAAAGACGAATCAAACGAGCTCAAACTCAATGGGATTGCGTCATTGTATTACAAAGATCCCATGGCCACCTTCCTGCTCCATCATCGGACCCTGCAAAACATCCAGTACCAAAGTACATGTAAATACGAATCAAACAACCCTAAACTCGATGAGATTGGGTTATTGCATCACAAAGATTTCATGGTTACCATCCAACTCTATCATCAGACCATGGAAATCATCCAGCATCAAAGTCTATGTAAATACGACTCAAACGAGCCCAAACTCGACGGCATTGGGTTGTTATCGTCAAATCGCTTCAAGTGTGCTTATAAAATTTGAAGATTTCCTTCGATTTTTCAGGACTCCATGATCATATCCTGACCTGATGATCATGGGACCAACTAGGAGTACTACTCTTTCAATCAAAACAAGAATTTTCGAAATCGGTCCAGGCGTCTTAGAGAAATCGGGGAACATACATAAAAAAAAAAAGATTCCGACGAATTGTTAACCTCCTCCTTTTTTTGAAGTCGGTTAAAAAAGGGATCTAAAAAGGACGAAACATGAAAATAGCTCACTATAAGTACAGAAATGCTCAAGCTAGAGCCGTGGTCGCACCTATTGCATACTAGTGTATTGTGTATATTATGTAGTAACCTTCTCATGTTTGTTTAATGCAGTTAAGTGTTGGTGGCTCCCACATTAGGTATACAATAGGTGCGACCACGGCTCTAGCTTGAGCATTTCTCTAGTTATAGTGAGCTATTTTCTTGTTTCGTCCTATTTAGATCCCCTTTTTTATGTAGTCGGGTTATAGTTTTAAAACTTATTTTTTTTATTATTAGGTGTAAACAGTCTTCTGTGCGACTAATATTTTGCCATCTATAATTCTGCACCCGCTCTTCCCAGATGCGGGCCGCAGAACAAGTATTTTGTGCAACACCATAAAATTGCATTTAACTTTAAACTTACCTCTTCTTGACATCTAAAAAATATATATTTTTTATCTTCTGATAAATGCCCGCTAAGCCAAAAAATTTAACAACTCAATGGATTAAAGCAAAATGTTGACGTTCCAGGCATCTGATATGTTCCAGTACCACAAAACACGCATGATAGCGCATATATCGATAAATACCCGATCAATTGACATATTACTTTCCAATGACACATATTTATGTACCGTTGCGCTCATTGGATTTGACATTGTTTTTTTTTGATAGAACTGTCGCTAAGTTATTTAGTAGAAACTCTTTGTTTACAAAAAGTCTATGTTCTCGTGGCACGGACTATAAGTAAAAAACTCATGGTCGCAATGTTACCCCTAATTTACAAAAAATACTGTAAAATAGAAACTGTGCTCTCCTACACTATCTAAAGAACATAAATGCCAAATTTCAGCTTTTTGTGTCCACTAGTTTCGGTTGTGCATCATAATCATCAGTCAGACAGTATCGCAAGAACTTTCTATGAATAGATATTAGATAGCTTACTAAATTAATAGAGTTCACATAAATTGGTATTTCCTTTGCAATCATTTAGTTTGACTGAGCTTTTTTAGATTGTAGGTACTGTCCGGGGATAGAACTATTAAATGAAGTCTAATGGTAAAAAAATAATATAAAGTATTTTAACCGTAAAATTAGTCTAAGTTGAAGATAGCTCCACTTTTAATAATAGCCTAGCCTACAGAGCAAACACGTACCTAATATATATTATTTAACTTTCCTTTCTGGTCGTTTCCAGTTTAACCTTTAGATTAAATATTTAACTAGTTGTTACTGTAGCATAAAATAATGTGTTAATCTAACAACTCAATCTAAACGCATGCTAAGATTCATCAAATTTACTTCAGCGGTTTTCTCGTAAAATTTATTTTGACGTGAAAATTGAACATACATCCATAAGTTCCATTTCTTATACTGCAAAGGATTTTACGTAATACAAAACTGGGCAAATTACCTCACCTTATCACCTGATTCTCGCACTTGAATGAACCTGTCAAATGACAGACGAGAATAATCACGGTCATTTTATTGACATCATGCCCGTGAACGTTCGAACGTGAAATTCCTTTGACAACTTGTTAAATATGCATTACTTTGTGTGCGATGTAGGCGTATTAATGAGGGACTGGGGAGAATAGGGATTTGAAGTATTATTTGTTGTAGGTCTGTGGTAAATGTTTTCGGTTTTGAGAGGAAGCTTATATGGTTCTGGCTATATAATTGAGATACTAGTGGGATTGAGAATTTTATTTTTATGTAGTTTTGATATTTATTGAACATGCCATAAAAATAACTGCCTCTTAATCTTCTTAATATATAAAATCCTTGCGTTACTGACTGACTGACAGACATGCTACAGCCGAAACTATTGGGCGCAGGAAGCTGAAATTTGGCATGTATGTTCCTTGGGGACCGCAGGGGTGCACTAAGAAGGGACTTCCCGAAATTCCCACGGGATCGGCCAAAACGGGTAAATTAAAAAAAAATGCAGGCGTAGCTGCTGGCGTCCTCTAGTAAGGAATAAATACTTACTTTAGTCATATTACTTTATTCTACAGAACGAGACTCCTATGAAAGGACAATTAATAATATTATACAACAACCTAATAGAAGTTCTAGTGGAAGGTGCATGTATTGAATATCATACTTCTGAGTGGAACCAGCAAAATAGGACACCCACTACAATACATCTCATCCAAGTGGCGAGATTAAAAATAATCTGTTCGCGGCCAGCAATGTGTTTGAATGATATAGCTGTTGTGCAGATCGACGCCACGGGATAGATTATAGTTAGTAGTAGGTTTTCTTCCATAGACTAGATAGTCTATGGAAGAAAACTAAACCTCCTCTAAACCTTACCTCTTAATTTCAATGTCTCCGGCTATAATATTACTCTTTTCATTTATATTGGCACTTTATTATGTTCTTGATATGTGACTTGGTTTGTAAACTAGCTTTGGATGATAAATGTGGCCTGAACTATTTTTAAAGCGTTTATTTCGTGAATAGGGCAAAATGGGTATATATGCAAGGACTTTCTATTTTGTCTTCAAGTTCTGCAGTTCAAAGTTTACACAATATAATGAGAAAGCTTACTTATATTAGTTTAAAAAAATAACCGAAAATGTAACACTTTTTTATGAAATACTGTAGAAATTCTACATCGTTACTACAACGACAAAATAGTCGGCTACTTAAGTTGTCACGTTATGACTATGCTATGATATTCAACATATTATTACGACAAGACGTGTCTTTGTGTTTGCATATCAGCATAATGAATAAGGAAATGCCCGCCCCGTATCCTGGACTCGTTTTGTCCAAGATTTTCTTCAACAAATCTGAATTGTTTATTCCTTATTATGACAAACCCATGAATTGTATCTTTCAAAATATTGAACTTCAAAAAACTTAGCTAATGGAATAAAACGACGATTTTACCTAAAGACTTCTTAAATTGATAACTTATTCTCGAAAAACATTTTATGCTTCCTTACATTCTTTGCAAAAGCTTTTCCTCGACAAGTCGTTTATTTGCCGCTACTTTGTTATGTTTGGGAATTTTCTTACGGCAATTTAACTTGTCACAATACAAGTCATCTCTAATGTGGTTGTAAGGATATGTTTTTCACGTCGGAGTAAAACTTTTCGTTCCAATAGACAACCAAGATATTCTTTATCAAAATTGTTTAATTTTTGAGGTGAGGTGCATAGCGTGTAGGCTGTAAAAAGGTTGGTAGGTTAGCTTAACGTTTGGTTCCTATTAGGTAATATACTTTTGTCAAATGTAATACTTAACTCTTCAGTAAATAATCTGGGCGGCACATTGAAGGTTTCACAAGTTCCACTTAACTTAGATAGATAGATGTGTTATTAAATTTATTACACACCAAAGTACTATATTTCATGTAGAAATGGCGGCCTTATCGCCAGGGGCCTCTGAGAGGAAACCTTAGGACAGACAGGAATGCTTCAAGCATTTTTGTGAGAGGGTGTACTTATTAAATGAAACTGAAGATAATTCTAAATAAAATACACATACAGGGTGTTGATATGTATTTGCAAAATATTTTCAGGGGTGAATATACTACTGTAACTGAATACACATACATGAAAAAATAACTCACGAAAAGGGAAAAAAATATTTTCGTAATAATGCATTTCAAACATCAGCTCTGTGAATAGGGTAGTTTCCAGGGTCAAAATAATTACATTTCATTAAGTCCGTATATAGGCAGAATCGTATTGTCTAAGCTTGAGCGCTTGGAGGAGATCGAAAGGTTCTATGGACAGCTATACACGACAACGCAACAACCCGCAAGCACTCCAGCGTCAGACCCTAGAGCTGTATTGACCCGACACTATACCGAAGATATCCCGCACGAGATTAATGTGGCTCTCAAACAGCTCAAAAACAGCAAGGCGCCGGGTGATGACGGAATTACGAGCGAGCTTCTGAAGGCCGGCGGTGCACCCGCTAGAGAAGCCCTCCGGAAGCTATTTAATTCCGTCATTCTCGAGGGTAAAACGCCACAGGCGTGGCACAGAGGTGTGGTGGTGCTTTTCTTTAAGAAAGGGGATAAAACCCTCTTAAAGAACTACAGACCTATCACACTTCTGAGCCACGTCTACAAGCTGTTTTCGAGGGTCATCACGAATCGTCTCGAGAGCAAGCTAGACGACTTCCAGCCTCCCGAACAAGCCGGTTTCCGTAAAGGCTATAGTACCATAGACCACATACATACGCTGCGGCAGGTTATACAGAAGTCCGAGGAGTATAACCAGTCCCTATGCTTGGCGTTTGTGGACTATGAGAAAGCCTTCGATTCGATCGAAACCTGGGCGGTGCTACAGTCTCTCCAACGGTGCCGGATTGACTACCGATATATCGAAGTGCTGAAGTGTTTATATGAAAACGCCACTATGTCAGTCCGCCTCCAGGACCAGAGTTCGAAACCTATTCAACTCCAGCGAGGGGTGAGACAGGGGGATGTCATATCCCCGAAACTGTTTACCACTGCGCTGGAGGATGTTTTCAAGCTTCTGGACTGGAATGGACTCGGCATCAACATCAACGGCGAGTACATCACTCACCTTCGATTCGCAGACGATATTGTAGTCATGGCTAAGACCATGGAAGACCTAGGCACAATGCTCGTTGCCCTCTGTAGAGTCTCCCAACAAGTAGGTCTTAAGATGAACATGGACAAGACGAAAATCATGTCGAACGTCCATGTTGTACCTGCTCCTATTCAGGTTGGGAACTCTACGCTCGAAGTTGTCGACAAGTATACTTACCTGGGACAAGTAGTCCAATTAGGTAGGTCCAACTTCGAGAAGGAGGTCAATCGTCGAATCCAACTCGGTTGGGCAGCGTTCGGGAAGCTACGACATATCTTCTCGTCCGATATCCCGCAGTGTCTCAAGACGAAAGTCTTTGACCAGTGTGTGTTGCCAGTGATAACTTACGGATCAGAGACGTGGTCGCTCACTATGGGCCTTATCAGAAGGCTCAAGGTCACTCAGAGGGCGATGGAGAGAGCTATGCTTGGAGTTTCCCTGCGAGATCGAATCAGAAATGAGGAGATCCGCAGTAGAACCAAAGTCGCCGACATAGCTCTCCGGATAGCCAAGCTGAAGTGGCAGTGGGCAGGGCACATAGCTCGTAGAACCGATGGCCGTTGGGGCAGAAAGGTTCTGGAGTGGCGGCCACGTACCGGACGACGCAGCAGAGGTAGGTCCCCCGCAAGGTGGACCAACGACCTCGTCAAGATCGCGGGAGGCGGTTGGATGCGGGCGGCTCAAGACTGGTCTGTGTGGAGAACCTTGGGGGAGGCCTATGTCCAGCAGTGGACGTCGTTTGGCTGATATGATGAAATCCGTATTGTAATTTATAAAAAAATATTGGACACGTATTTTTTCTTTTTTCGATTAAATAAAAAATAACAAAGATATAGCCCATTAAAGTTACGTGTGACGTCACCTAGTGCGAAAAAATGCAGCACGGCGTTACGTTACACGTTACTTTAATGAGCTATATCTTTGTCATTTTTGGTTTAACTTACAAATAAAAAAATACATATCGCTTATTTTTGAATAATCTAAAGGACGGTCCTAAAATTATTTTTGTCAACGAGCCTATTGACTGCCACCGCCACTCAGCTGATCGCCGCGAGCTTGCATTACAGGTTCCTAACAAACACAAGCACACGTACCTACCTAGCGTGCGACGGGTTAACGGGTAGACGGTGAAGGGCGACAAGCAAGACGTAGAACAGTTTGCAAAAAGCTTAAACTCCATACACCCTAATATTAGATTTACACTTGAAATGGAGGCAGACGGGTCGTTACCCTTTCTCGACGTAAAAGTGACAGTGAGGGAAAACCGTACCTTGGGACACACTGTTTATAGAAAACCGACACACACAGATAGGTATCTCAACACATACTCGCATCATCACCCGCGACACTTGGAATCCGTAGACACTTCATTTGTAAACAGAGCGTATGACCTCTGTGACCCTGAAAATTTGAACAGTGAGCTGTCACATGTTCAGGAGGTACTTAGGTGCAACGGATTCAACAAGAAGATACCACGTCTGAAGAGGAAGGACCGTAAACTAGAAGTAAGCAGAGTACCGGCTTACATGCCTTACATAAAGGGAGTGACGAAACCAATAAAATTAGTAAATAGCACATATAAATAATAGGTAGTATTTAATTAATGTTAAATCTTTATTTTTTTTTCACTTTTTCGTTTTTGAAGTCGGTTGTCTTTTACGTAGTTATTTTTATTATTTAATACTTTTTAGTGAACCTATTGTTGTATTGTCAACTAGTTATAGGTAGATCTACAAAAGGTGCTGCGCGCCTTAAAATATAGATCTCAAGAAACGGGAACGGATTAAAGTAGTCGTCTCTGTAAAAATGCTCTTCGGGACAAAGTTTTACGTTCTTGTGAGACTATTAAAGATCCTGAAAAACGTATGTTGGCCAGGAAAGCATATATGAAATCACGTTAACGTCAAGAAACCCTTCAACAGTATAATTCTAGACTCGGTAAGATCCAAGAGCGTCTAGCGAATGAGCCTTTTGAGCAGAGAGCTAATAGACTTGGTCTCATTAATAATCGACAAATCATGGCATTACCGCATGATTTACGTCTTTGAAGTCACCATTATCATCTTTGTGCAATTCAAATAGATTTTTGTAATTACTGAGTTCGTATCGCCACCTTCTGACTCCTTCATCGGACGAGAACGAGCCCAAACTCTACAAAATTTTGTCAATTAATTACTGAGTTCCTATATTATTCCTATGGCCACCTTTCGATTCCATCATCAGAGCAGCTCTATGTCATAATAACTTTTCATTGTCATCCAATTTAAATACGTATACAAAACCCAACTCCCGATGTCTGATATATTTTTTTTATAGACTCACGCCTGTATCCCCAAAGGGGTAGCCAGAGGTGTAATAATACACCCACAATTCCCAAAGAAAGAAATCGCCAGAAGGCTGATCGATGCTTCCCGTGACCAGAGGGCTGGTTTATATCTCGCTCGCCATTGAACGTGGCAATGTTGCCAGCCTTCTGGGCACGCTACCGCTCGACAGGGTTGCGGAGGAATTTAATTTTTTATTATATTTTATCTACTTTTCTTTTCATAATTTTGCTTTTTTATAGTTTAGGATAGTTTAGTTATACACCACTATTTTTTAATTAGTACAAAAAAATTTACGGGGCACTAAGTAGCTTTAACTGATCATATTTATATAGTTAAAAAATAAAAACACTTAGTCCCAAAACTGTCCACAAAAATAGGTAATAATTGGTTAATGCATAACTACTAACAGTAGTAAATTATTCCATTGATACTCGTAAATTCCCCCCAGTCCCTCTGCGCGCGCGCCGCGCTTCTATGCTACAAACAGTACTAAATTAGTAGCGGACGTAAGCGTGTCGATTGTTTTCGCTGCAACAGTTAAATTGTTTGTCTACGTTTTGCCGACGCGATGGCTTATCAGTTCATAATATCCCGGGAGCATGTAGCTATGCTTCGTGCGTACTTTTTGAGTGGAGGAATCGCGAGTGCAGCTGTGTACCCATGGACATCATTTTGTGAGTGTACAAAAGTAAGCCGGTTAGTGTCTAACGATTAAAACAGCGCATATTGGACGCTTTTGACGAAATGAAAAGACTGTGATCTGTGAATTGACAATGGTTGTGGACATTTCGAAGGACAATGGAAATACTTGTAAGTTTAGTAAATAATACCTACTTAAGTAAATAATAATTTGAGACGGGCGTCTCAAAATCTATCTGTGTTGAGAACCTTGAGGGAGGCCTATGTCCAGCAGTGGCCGTCTCTAGGCTGACATGATAATGATAAAATAATTTGTAAATAGCAGATGATTCTAACTTCATAAATACGCTAAAATTACTCTTTTCTTTTATTACAGAATACCTTCTTTTATTTTGATATGTGTTTGCTTTCTAATTACATACCTTCGTATTTAATTACTTGTAAAACGGTGAATTTTGTCGGTCTTAAGCCCGGATAAACTATGAAGGAGAAGGTAGAATTAAGAAAATTTAAAAGTAACTACCTACTCTGATTATTTTATTGTCTAAGGCTACCTACATTAATAAGTGCGACGGAAAGAGTGCGTAAGAGTAGGACGGAAAGTAAGCACTATCAATGAAGTAGTGAATGGATGGTAAAATATGTCTATGATTTAGGTGAGATTTTCTACAAAAAACAAATGATTATAACTTAGCTATTTATAGATAATTTATGAAATTCTTATGTCACATATATGATAATAATGTCTTCACTAATATGTCCTTAAAGTTTATGTACTAATTAAAAAATAGTGGTGTATAGTTAGTTTTATTGTATTGTACATTATAATGTAAATCCTACTTATAGACCAATTATACTTTAGTTTATTTAAAGTCTACCTAAGATAAAAAAAAATATTTGCCAAATATTCATAAACTTTATCCAAATTTCATAAAAACCAAAATCGACTAACTGTTTTGATTGGGATTTGAACCCATGCCTTCAGAACGTAAAGCGGATGTATTATCAGCACGGCCATCGCCTTGTTATCAATTAGTGGTGAATTTAGCGAACACTTGAAAGAGTGCTTACGTCATCTAACTGTCATTTCCAAATAATGAAATAGTCTTCAAACCTTTTTGCTAATTATTATGTTTGAGTACCGGCCAGTTTGTCGTGTCGACGCATAAAGTGTAGACGTCAGTAGTCCTTAGTAACCGTAGTGATGACAATTTGACATGACACCAGCCGTCACAATTATTATTCATAGGAATTTCAGCCTTAAGGATAGGTGAAAATAAGTAAAAAAATGCTCATAAAATATAAACTACTGGGCCTACATGAATAAAATTTTTATGGGACCAATTCGAAACTATTGCGCATCAAACAAAAAAGAATTACGTAAATCGGTTCAGAAACCACGGCGAAATCGGTGTACATACATCGAAAAAAAAAATATACCAGCCGAATTGAGAACCTCCTCCTTCTTTTTTTGTTTGAAGTCGGTTAAAAATAAAAAACATTTTTATGTTAAACGGTTTTATTACAATAAAAAAAATATGTAGGTTATGTACTAAAGCTGAAAAATAATTTGGCAAGTCCTAGCTACCAGATCGCACCAATCTTTTCATCAATCTGGGGTATTGATCAGACAAATATAAAATCGTTGGGCGTAGCGTATCCAGAGTAAACATTTTGATAAAAATTTCACGCGCCGTTTTTTTAGTACATAACCTACATATGTTTTTTTATTGTAATAAAACCGTTTAACATAAAAATGATTTTTATTTTTAACCGACTTCAAACACTTTTTTAACATAAAAACGTTTTTTATTTTATTTTATTTTGAAGTTTTTAGTTTTGTTGTTAGTTCATAGAGAGCCCTATTCTACTAATCAAGCCCTTTCATTCGATACCTATATTGAGGTATTTGTGAAAAATAAAACTCGCCATTTTGTGGCGGTGGCCATCTTGGTTTTTTCATAGTGAGCTATATTTTACCAATCAAGCCCTTTCATTTGATACCCGTATTGAGGTTGTTGCGAAGAAATATGTGATCCGCCATTTTGTATCGGCGGCCATCTTGGATTTACAATCATAAGGAATATATTATGTTGTATTGTCATCAAGATTAAGAGTGTGTACCAAATATCAGATCAATCTGTCATCAGAAAGGGGATGAAATTCCAATTACTAAATTCGACCCAAACAAATAAACAGGTCAAGCTAAATAAAACCGTTTAATCAGTTTGACAGTACCATATTATTGAATTGTCATCAGAACTGCATACAGCTGCCAATTTTCATTAAACTACGACCCTTGGAAGATGGTTAAGCTTAGATTCCATTAAATAGTGAGTTACATACACGGCGACCTAATAAAAGCGTGTTTATAATTTAAATATGTTTTTTGCGTTCGTTTTCCTGCTATTGTATTATTTAACCAAATGGTTGGTCTCGCGATATAAATGTGCGCATGGGATTGGGAGGTCTCAGATCCGATCGCCGGGTCGGGCAGAGTTTTATGGGGTTTTTCCGTTAGCAAATTCTCAGTAGCAGCTCGGAGTCTGGTTATGTGCCCGGTACGGCGATAGGCTCGTCCCCTATTACGTTGGACTGAAATAAATCTGGCGAAAAGTGGGTGTAGTAATATACCTCTGCCTACCTCTTTGGGGATATAGGCGTGAGACTATGTATGTATGTATGTTTAATAAAACGATTTTTTAAGAAAATCTAGCCTTGAATTAAAACACATGATCTTGTAATTATATAATAATAATAATATTCTACCACATTCACACAACACCATCTAGTCCCAAACTAAGCAGAAGCTTGTACTATGGGTACTAGATAATGGATAAACATACCTACATATATACTTTTTTTTTGTAAATACATACATATTGTTACGAGCTGTGGTTCGGTGATAAATTATATACACTATGCCAGAAAAACTGCACTTTATTCACTGACACAATAACACTAGATACACACACTTAATTTTTCAACACTAATAAAACACACTATTCACACCACTAGAAACACTTCCGACTTACTTCACTTTGCTTCTTGTTTATCGCTCCGATATTCAATTGTAACTATATCTGTGTCGCGCGTTAACGCGGTATTTATACCGGCCGGAACACATAACTAGCCTTTTCGAGACGACTAACGAAATTTCTGGTAACGTGTATCGTGTTTCTAGATTTGTGTAATTGTTCTATTTACACCAACGCCATCTATTAGAGGATAGATGAAACAGCTTTAAACAACCGATACATCTAATCTCATCTAGTTCTCCCATTCACTGATAGATGGCGTTATTTTCAATTAGTAACTCGGCCTCCCTCTTAAACGTGTTCGTCTCGAACATCGTTGGACCCATAGTAACGAGCCAACCGGTCCACATGAACTATCTTCGGTGCACCTCGCGACCCTTTCTGGATTCGATAGGTGACGTCGTTCATCCTGGTAATTATGCGATATGGCCCGTCCCATCTGGCTTGTAACTTAGGCGATTTTCCTTAACTTCGTACTGGGTTATGAAGCCACACCAATGATCCCTCATCGAAGCCTTTGTTGTTCGCCTTCCGATTGTAGCGAGTCTTCATCTTCTCAGTGTCCTGACTCCCTGATGTGCTCATTTACATCGTTCATCTTGTTGCGTAGCTGGGTCGCTTAATCCGTTATATTATGTGGAGATTCTGGCGGAATACCGGTGATTAAGTCTGCTGGTAAACGTAATTCTCTGCCGAAATTGGCAAAAGCTGGTGTTACTCCTGTGGTTTCGTGGACCGCACTGCGATATGACAGAAGGAATGGTTGGATGTGCTTGTCCCAATCTTTTTGTTTGCTCTCCTCGACCTTCGCCAGGTACCTTTCCAGTGATTGGTTAAATCGTTCAACCATGCCATCTGATTGCGGGTGATGGTCCAGAAACCAGCCGTGGTCCTGGTTTTATGTGCACCCATCACGCGACAAGTCTCCTTGAACACCTCGGATTCGAAGTTCCGGCCTTGATCGCTGTGGATTTCCAAGGGTACCCCGAATCGACAAAAGACTTCATGCACCAGCTTGTCGGCCACTGTGGTAGCTTCTTGATTTGGGATTGCAAACACTTCAGGCCACTTCGTGAAGTAATCCATCACAACCAAGAAGTATTTGTTTCCATCCTGGCTCTTGGGAAACGGCCCAGCGACATCCAAGGCTATGCGCTCCCATGGGGTTCCCACATTGTACACCTTTAATGCACCTCTGCTTCGAGTATGTGGCCCCTTGACAGCCGCACAACTTGTGCATTTGCGGCATCAATCCTCGACGTCATCCCGACAGTGGAGCCAAATTATTTTTACTGTTTAATATATTTGTGTTTAGGTTTCCTTTTGCGGATACAATATAGTATAGTTAAATAAGGTAAGGTAATAATGTCTTTATTCTGTAATAAACCACCTGATCATGGTGGCGGCACGGATTTTTGTACACCGACACAGTCGCGTACAGTCGCCAACGACTAAGCGTTTATTTAGTGATATGTCACCATCGTTTATTACGCCAGATGATAGGTCAAAACGTTTTCAAAGCGAACCATTGGTAAATAGTGTCAATTATTCTAATAGTTATTATGATTTAGTAGCTCAGGCAACTAGTTATTTGGCCAACATAAATGAGTTAGTGAACGATCAAGGATCGCGTATTAACGTCGCTAACAAAACTGCCATAATGGATTTTACGCAGCGTATAACAGGTATAGTATCCATACTAGCATTAAAATCGTCTAGTAACGAAACTAGGATGGCGCATTTGGAACGAGAGTTAGATAGCTTAAATAACAATCAGCAAAAGCCGACGTACGCACAAAAACTTAGCCTTCGTCTACCAGCGAAGTCAGTGCCGGCGGCGGCCGCGGTGGAGTCTCACCGTGTCCAACGCACTGCTATTGTAGCTTACCCGAATACAGAGCGTTCAGCTGAATACGGGTCGTCATCCGCTACGAAGCAGGCGCTGATGAAGGCCATCAAACCTTGCGATGAAGGCTTTCAAATAGTAGGTGTCAAAAAAACAGCCAAGTCTGGGGTAGTACTACGTGTAGCCAACGAAAAACAACTCAAAAAGTTGGAATCCGTAAGTGCGATCCGAATCCGTGCGATTAGGTCTGCCGGTCTACGTCTAGAGAAGCCGAAAGGGCGTAAGCCACGCATTCTTATCAAGGATGTACCCGGTGCTATGGAGGACAAAGCGTACATCACGGCGTTATACCGTCAGAATATCAAAGATGAGGTAAGTGTAGATGAGGAAACGTTTATTAAAAATACCAAAATCACTCGTAGGCGTAAATTAGGCCTGGAAGTAGAACCAGACATTCGTAAACATCTTGTTAGCACAAAAGAAAAATTGTTTATAGATTGGGCAACATGTAGGTTTATAGACGACATAGAAATAGTGCGGTGTTCAAAATGTCAACAATTCGGTCATGTTCAAAAGTTTTGTACGTATAAAACAGCTGCTTGTGCTCACTGTGCTGGGGAACACGAAACAAAAACATGCTCAAATAAAGATCTTCCTGATTTTAAACCTTCATGCGTAGCATGTAAACGCCTTAAGAAACCGCATGACCATCGTTGCGGATTTCAGGAATGTCCCACATATAAGTTGAAATTAGAACAACTAATTCTTAATACTAACTACTGAATTAATAGTTTAGGGAACCTCATACTTAGGTAGGTACATCATGGATAATATCGTTATAGGACAATTAAACCTTCACAACGATAGGGTGGCGACATTAGAGTTAAAGCGCTTAGTTATAGAATATAAGTTAGACGTACTACTCGTACAAGAACAATATCAAAATACAAGCCAGAGTAATAAAATCATACAGCTGGACGGCAAAGCGCGAGCTGGGATTTATGTCGCGAATTCAAACTTAACTGTAACATCTATTAGTAATCTCATGACGTCACACTGTGCGGTTGCGGAGGTATCTTCTGCGTCCTTTAGAGTTTATGTTGTCAACTGCTACTTTAAGTATTCACATCCGGTTGCCCCTTACTTACACCATCTTCGCTTCGTTTTAAGGTACCTTGTGGGCCATAAGGTCATAATTAGTGCCGATGTGAATGCATCATCTACGTTATGGTATGGCAAATATCGTTCTTTTGATAGGGATCGACGGTGCGCCGTCGAGGATTTCATTGCAGAAATGAATTTATCCATCCACAACACACCAGATGCACCACCTACTTTTTGCAGCCCCATCGGCGAGTCTTCTATTGACGTCACACTTTCTTGTGGGGACGTTCGTATAGATAGGTGGCGTGTCCTACCGGACGCGTCATGTAGTGACCACCGCCTAATCGTGTACGAATTCACGTCAAGGCTGCCACGGGACTCGTCTTGTATCTCCTCTATTAATTTTAGAAATAAAACAAAAGGAGCTAATTGGGATCTTTTTGGTTCACTATTCGCGTCACATGTCAAATACTTCACTTGCTGTAGTCTTTCTGTAGAAGAGAGTGCTGAAATTTTGTCTGACATCTTCATATATTGTGCGGATGTAGCCATTGGCCGTGGTTCTATCACCAACACTCGTAGGTGTGATTGGTGGAATAACAACTTAGCTGAACTTCGGCGAGCCTTTCGCAGAGCACGTAGAAAGTTAAATCTATTAAAAAGACGTCAAATAACAGGTGACGTTTATGATACTGCCTTCATTGCTCTTAGAGTTGCTAGATCTCATTATAGGTCTGCAGTTGAAAAATGCAAAAGAAATTTGTTACGTAAGATTGTTGATAGACTCGATAGGGAGGGTCCGTGGTCTCCTTTATATCACGAATTTAAAGCAAATAGATCTATCGACTTAGCTTATACCCAAAATATCAAAATTAATGGTAGACATTCCACTGGTATTGAGGAGACAACGGACTATCTCTTGAATTGTCTGATACCCAACGATCGGCTGGAGAATGACACAGACTACCACCGTCAGATCCGACAATGGGCTGCTTTGCAACCCGTTTCACCAGCGTCAGACCTACCATCCTATGACGAATTTATAAATACTGTCGGATCTTTGCCGCCTAACAAAGCTTCAGACGAAGACAAAATCTCCAACAAGATGATAAAGGAAGCTTGTAAAACATCTGGTGAGTCCATTTTGTTTGTGTGTAAGCGTTGCATAGCAGAAGGTATTTTTCCTCGTATATGGCGCAGTGGTTACATTAGGATCATACCAAAAAGAGGAGACAAGCCGTCCGACGACCCTAAGTCATATAGGCCAATAACATTGTTACCATCACTAGGAAAGCTTTTAGAACGTCTCGTAGTTCCCCGGCTTCTGCCGGGCGGTATTAGATTTAGCGATAGACAATTTGGCTTCACAGTAGGTAAATCGAAAGTTGACGCAGTTATATCGGTTAGGAAGATAGTTTCGTCATCAACACTACAATATGTGCTAGGTATATTCTTAGATATATCTGGCGCTTTCGACAACGCATGGTGGCCAATGCTTTTACTTAAATTAAAGTCTCGTGGATGCTTTAGTAACATATATTCCCTCATTTATACGTATTTCCTAGATGGAACAGCAAAGTTAAAATTAGGCCACCATGCTGTGTCGAAGGCGCTGACCATGGGTGGTCCGCAGGGATCAGTGTTAGGCCCGTATTTATGGAATCTAGGTTTTGATGACTTTCTAAGCATACCACTACCACCAGGTTGCTCATTGACCGGATACGCAGATGACGGTCTTTTACTTATTCAATCTAATACTAGGGTAGGACTTGAAAGGTTAGCTAATCAATGTTTAGAGTTAATCAACAATTGGGGTGAACACAATCTGTATATATAAAATCCTTGCGTTACTGACTGACTGACAGACACGCTACAGCCAAAACTACTGGGCGCAAGAAGCTGAAAGGAGATGAACAAAAATTATATAGGCCTATGCCCCAGGAAGTACAGAGATGTAACATATATCATTTTAAAGAATGAGTCTTCTAGTTATGCAATATGAAAGGCGCATTAAGCTGAGCAGCAGTGGTCAAAAGTTATTAAGGTTGGAAATAAATGATTAATGACATATTTTTGCCAATATTTCACAATGTATCGATATAATGTAATTAGTTATATAATCTACTTTAGTTTTTATGCATTTTATTGTCCTAAGTTTCTATTATTTATTTTTGGTCTTCGCTTGAGGGACTCTCATCATATAAAATATAAGTATTATACTCTCGTCTAGAATTAAACTATAACCGAAAAGGCGCGTACGTCGAAAGATAAGACCTCCGTAGTATTACTTTACTCTATGGATAAGACGATAAAGGTGAACACAGACTTGGCCGCACCGCAGTCGCCGCAGTCCCCGCAGTCATCGCTTTTTGTTAATGGCCTCGCACATCTATCCGCACCGCAGTCACTGCAGTCGTTCCCGTCGCCGCACGCATCGCACTTGATTTCTTTCTTTCATTCAGCGTCATCCGCGCCGCGCTAGCCGCAGCGTCCGCTGCGTGCGGGCCGGTGTTGGTGACGTCATCAGCTGCGGCTTGGGGAGTTCGGTCGTTTCAGCAACTGCGGCGACTGCGGCGCGGGTGGGTGTGCGAGGTTGCATAGAACTTCATATAAATAATTCGAATGCGAATACTGCGGCGCGTGCGGTGCGGCCAAGTCGGCGTTCACCTTTAGTCAACATGTCAACTATCTTGACATAAGCTTGGTGATACCAGAGCTGAATTAAAATAACCCTGTTAGTCAGAGGATTTTGAACTATATTTTGAACTCATTTTTAATTTATTATTAAGAGGTTTGTTTTTATAGGAAATAATATTATTATATTATATATATTATTTAATCATTCTTAAGATTACGCGTATTTTAACTCTTACAGTAGGTTTGTGTCCTAAAATGTAATTGGCGATTGATTCGTCCTTTAGTAGATGTTAAACTGAAATACCAGATTTTTTCTTTAAAAATCGATCAGCAAAATTACTAATTACGGCTTTTTAAAAACCTTTTTGAATTTGTCACGAAAACGCTGTAAACCATCATGACGGTTGAGTGATATCACAAAGTACAAAACAAAACAAACCGTGAATGAAGTCTGGTCTGATGTACCCACTTTTATTTTGTTATTTTCGATTTGACAGGTAGGAAGTTTGACGTTTTAGTAGTATTTACTATTAAACGTCAATAACATGAATGGCGGACGTACTGTTTGACGTAATACTCTCTGATTGGTGTTCACTGTCACAAGAATAAATACTTTAATTTTAGTATTAGAATCCTAAAAATAACATTAATCTTACCTTTTTATAATAAATAATAAACTTTATTGACATCTTAAAATCATAATGAATCTATAGATACTACAATCAAACCGATTTATTCTTAGTGGACACAAGCCTATTCTGTTGCTCTATTTTCTCCCTAACACCTACACTGATCTTTTATCATTGTTATGTGGCAACATTATCGGTAGATTCAAACAAAGTGAATTAAAAGGAAATCGCTTCAAGTTCTTTTAAATTATTTTCTTTTCAGCGACTGCAATGGAATGTAAAAAGTACTTTAAAATTCCTTGTATGTTTTATATAACTTATCTACAACCGCTTGTTTCTGGTCAACGTGGGGCACATTTTGTCCAAGTCCTTTGGTATGTATGTTCCTTGGGGACCGTAGAGGTGCACTAAGACGGGATTTCCCGAAATTCCTACGGGATCAGGCAAAACGGGAAATTCGAATATGTGCGTGCGAAGCCGCTGGCGTCGACTAGTCGTTTATATTTTTCTCCACAGAAAACATTTCAATTACTTTTGAAAGGGAACTTAAAAACACCGCCTCGAATCAAATTCAATAACATCACCATTAGAAACAAAGAATCAGTTTGTTATTTAGGGTTAGTTTTAGAGAGAAACTTTTCATTTGTCGAGCACATTAAAACAGTAGGTGAAAAATCTAAAAGAAGATTTTACGCCTTGTCAAAGATATCAACTGCGACATGGGGGCTTTCGTTCAAAACTTTAAAAGTTATTTATGGTGCAACATATCTGGGTTGTATGTGTAATGGTGCGCCTGCATGGGCTGATAGAGCTACTATCGGTGGCGTACGACGTAAAATGCTACAAAGTCAACGTCTCGCGTTGATATTTTTGTGCAAGGCTTATAGGACAGTTAGTACTGAAGCTTTGCCAGTCCTGGCAGGTGTATTTCCAGTCGATCTTGAGGCACAAAGACGAGCAGCAATGTATTACGTGACACGAGATAACATGGATCTAAATTTTCTAGCTCCGCGCGACAGACATAAGATCGCTAGATTGTTGAACCATCAATCCACAGTCTATGACGATCTTCTTGATGAATGGCAATGTCGCTGGAACACATCAACTAAGGGCCGTCACCTCTACCAGTTTTTCCCATGCGTCCGAGAGCGACTGGCGAGGAACTGGTTGGAGGTGGATCACTGTGTAGCCCAATTTCTTACAGGTCATGGCAACTTTAAGAGCAAGTTGTATTCATTTAAGCTAGTTGATTCACCCTTATGCCAATGTTCAACATCTGGCAACAATTATGAACAATCTGCTCATCACATTCTATGGGAGTGTAGTCTTTGACAAATTAAACGTAATATCATGCTTAACGAATTAGAGGTAACTTCTTGAGTAGTGTACTATACGGATCTTGTGGCAAGTAGGACGAATTTCCGTGCGTTTAGGCGTTTCTGCCATACATATTACGGGAAACAGGCATAGTTCACAATTTAGGCCCCTTTAATGCTCATGTCCGTGGTGCTTATCTTTTCTCATCACTATATCTCTTCGTTGCTTGTTTCCCGCTTTGTTAAGGAGGGAAGTGGATTATTCATTTTCCAACTCCTCCAATATACTTCTGATTAAGTTCGTTGCGGGTTCCAAGACAGTTTAACTTTCCCCGGGACTTTACGAGTGTCAAAACTCGTTGTCATCAATGGTCACTGCTGCTGAACCTGGCTACACAGGTGACACAGTAGTGGGAATGAGGGCGGGATTACTCCCAATAAAAAAAGTGGAGCCAATAAAACCGCTCCCGGATCTTCGTAAGGGTCTTCTTAACTCCCATGTGACCTCCCGAAGCACCATTGTGATAGAGCTGCAAGACTTCCGGCACCTTAGTTTTGGGCACTACCATTTGCAAATGGCACTGGTTAAAGCGAGCGTTTTCCCATTTGCGGCACAGAACTCCATCCTGGACGACCAAGCTTTCCCACTGTGCCCAATAACTCTTGGTGATGGGGCTCATTGCTGCGATATCACTCCATTTGGGCCTAGGCGCATCTGATTTCTTCCATTCAAGAATCGGCTGTACATCCTTGTCATCTTGCTGAGCACTCTGCAAAGCTTCTCTCCATTCGTCGCTTAGATCTGTCTTTAACATCCTCACTAGCGCTGCCTGCTTTGCTTCCTGTCGGCTACAGTGCTTGCACTGGTCGGGACACGGCCTACGCGATAGGGCATCTGCGTTACCATGGGATTTGCCGCTGCGATGTTGTATTACAAAATCAAACTCTTGCAGTAGTTCAATCCATCTAGCTACTTGTCCTTCTGGGTCCTTAAATTGAAGCGGCCATTTTAGCGCAGCGTGGTCGGTTCGCAGGTGGAATTTACGCCCCAACAAATATTTGGTGAAATGCTGCAATGTCTTTACTACAGCCAAAAGTTCCCGTCGGGTGACGCAGTAGTTTCTTTCGGGTTTGGATAAGGCCTTGCTGAAGTATGCTATAACAATTTCTTGGTCACCCTTCCTCTGTGACAGCACGCCGCCAATTCCGGTGTTACTGGCATCTGTGTCAACTATGAATTCATGCTCATTGTCAGGGTAGCCTAGAATAGGTGCAGTATACAGATGTTCCTTGAGCTTCTGGAATGCAACGTCACAGCTCTCATTCTAACAGAACTGCACTCTGTCTTTGGTGAGCTTATGAAGAGGTCGAGCAATGTCAGCAAAGTTCTTCACAAACCGTCGATAGTAGGAGCATAATCCGAGGAATGCTCTGACCTGCGTTTTGTTCTCTGGAACTGGCCATTCCTTCACGGCAATGACCTTATCCGGGTCAGTTTGAATACCGTTCTCCGAGACCACATGTCCTAGAAAGTTCACTTGCCGTCTGAATAACGCGTATTTATTCGGACTCAGCTTCAAATTAGCTCCTCGTATCTTTGACAGCACTTGCTCCAAGTTTCGAAGGTGATCCTGGAAGGTGCGCCCCACGATGATGATGTCATCCAAGTAGACCAGGCAGGCGTTTCCAATCAGTCCCATAAGCACTCGCTCCATCAGTCTCTCAAAAGTAGCCGGAGCGTTGTACAATCCAAAGGGTATGACGTTAAATTGCCACAATCCTTTGCCTGTGGAGAATGCCGTCTTCTCTTTGTCTCGAGGATCTATTTCCACCTGCCAGTAGCCACTTTTTAGACCTTATGTAGAAAACCACTTCATCTCCGTCAGCGTATCCAGTGTGTCATCGATCCTTGGCAGTGGGTAGCTGTCCTTCTTCGTGATGTCATTTAATCGGACGGTAGTCTACACAGAAGCGCATGCTGCCATCCTTCTTATTAACTAACACCACCGGAGAGCACCACGGGCTGGACGAAGGCTCGATTACGCCTTCTTTCACCATATCGTCGATCATAGCTTCCACTTCACGTTCCCGTGCCACTGGCAAACGTCTTGGTCGCTGGCGAATAACCGTCTGAGTTTCTGTCGAAATATGACATAGATTCGTAGTTAAAGTCATGTAAAGTAATAACAATGCTTACATTTATTTTGTACGCACTCAGTGAAATAGGTATATTAAAATAATTAGTTTGCTGACTTTTGAATACTTAACGGTCATGTTGTAGTCTAGCTTGTGATGAGTTTGGTTTAATACTGTTATTGAAACCTCAGTGTCAACCATATAGATTTAAACTGAGGTTTCATATCCCTACTAATAAATGCAGAAGGGTTTCATTGTTGTCTGTTTTCACGTCAAAATGACCGGAGTGAATTTAATTTATGTCAGTTTAGGAACATAATAAATCTTGGAAACTGAAAGAGGCTATCATGGTGAGATTAAAACTTAAACTTTTTAAAATATTGGGTGAAAATTATTACGAGGAAACTATTATATTTTCATTTAGGGATCATTCAAATACAGATCTTTTAATATTTGGTCCTTAGATGTAATGTTACCGTTTATAGGTGTACCAACACTAATTATTAATTTCATGATAATAAAAGCTAAAACTGTCACATCTGTACATTTGAAACGGCAACCCGGGCTTAAAAGTGTCCATCTTGAATGATGAAATCGAAGATGATGATTATGAAAAAATGTTTATAATTTCTTTACAATAGATTGTTCTTTTAAAATAATAAAATTCGTTTTTTTCAGAGTTCCTTACTCCGATAGCATCAACGTATCCTTACTCCAATGTCCTTGGTTCGATTATTGCTTTGTGAGTATTTTTAATAACTGTGTGTATTTATGCCTAAAATTTCAGAAAAACTTTCTTAAAATATGTACCTGAGCTAAGCTAGCTGTAATACGTAGCAGTAAATTTTGTTGCCAATTTAAGAACAGTTTTATGAATTGTTCTAATCAGAGAAATATTAAGTACTAAGAAGCGTAAAGAAGTTCTCGGCATAAATCTCTTGACACAGTAATAGAAAGCCACGGTCCCGCTTAACTATATGATAATCGACATTACTTTATGCTTTCATAATTTCCTTCTTACTCAAACTCAAAAGGGTGCACGGGGCCCTACCAAGTTCTTTGGGGCCCAAGCCAACCTCCCCTGCGAGTCGGTGCACCTGCTGAATGACGGACGAGGCTCTGGCGCAAGCCTTCCCTAGGGGTTGGGAGGTCAGACGGCAGTCGCTCCCGTAAAGGCAAAACAGTCAAATCAAGAATGGAAAGCAACAGGATTGGTAACAGTGTTTCGGGTAGGGCACCGCCGCAAAACGGTGCGCAGGAGCCTCGCCCGACTCTTGTGGCAAGTGGGCAAGGGCTACCGTGTCGGGGGTGGACACAGCCAAAGAAGTTAGCCCCAACCCGGAAGATCCGCTTCGCATCTTGGAACATTGGCACGCTAACCGGACGCGTGAGAGAGCTGGCCGATGTACTCTCCAGGCGGAGGGTGGCCGTAGCGTTCCTGCAGGAGACTCGGTGGAAAGGCAGCAGATCCCGGTCCATTGGGAGTGGCTACAAGCTGATCTACACGGGTGGAACTGGCGGGGAGAGCGGGGTAGCGGTTGTGCTCGCCGAGGAGTTTCAGGACGGGATCTTGGAGGTGAAGCGTTACAGCGACCGGCTTATGGCTGTGGGGGTGCTTATTGAAGGGGTTGTGACCCATTTGATAAGCGCCTATGCACCACAGGCAGGTTGCAGCGACGCCGTCAAGATGTCGTTCTGGGATCAACTCGGCGAAGTTCTTCGTGAAATCCCGCTCTCACAGGAAATCATTCTGGGTGGTGATCTGAACGGTCATGTGGGTGAGGGGTGTGAGGAATTTGAGCGTGTTCACGGTGGCTTTGGCTACGGTGGCCGTAATGAGGGAGGGGAGTGTATCCTCCGAACTTGTGCGGCTGCCGACCTTGCCATTGTGAACACGTACTTCAAAAAGAAAGCCGAACACCTTCTCACCTACAAGAGCGGGAGGCACGCGACCCAGATTGATTTCCTACTTACCAGGAGACACCATATCAGCAAAGTAGCCAAATGCAAGGTCATACCCGGTGAGAGTCTCACGGCACAACACCGCCTCCTTATCATGGACCTCCGCGTGAAGCCCAAAGGCAAGCACGCCGACCGCTGTCAACGTCAAATTCGGTGGTGGCTGCTCAAGGATGCCAAATCCCTGGAGTTCGCCTCAGCTATCGGTGACAAGTGCGCTGCTACTGAAGGCGAACCAACTCAGAGCCAGTGGGATAGAATCCAGGCGGTCATCACTGGAGCGGCGAAGGCATTGCTGGGCATGTCTAAGGGCGGACGCAAGTGTGACAAGGAGACTTGGTGGTGGAACGAAACAGTCCAGAGGGAGACAAGGGTGAAGAAAGCCCTCTTTAAAGCGTGGCAAGCGTCCAAATCTCCTGAAGACCGCGACGCATACAGGGCTGCCAAACGTGCCACTAAGAGGGCTGTAGCCAGAGCCAGACGAGACCACTTGGAACCGCTTTATACCAAGCTGGAATCGTCTGAGGGGCAGAAGCTCTTATACAAGTTGGCACGCTCCAGGGTCAAAGCGGCACAGGACATTACTAAGTGTCGTTGTGTTAAAGACCCTGAGGGCAACCTATTATGCGCGTCAAGCGCGGTGAAGGAGAGATGGCGCTCGTACTTCCACTAACTGCTTAACAAGCAGCATAAAGAGGTGCAGCCACCGGAACTCCCTCCGAACCAAGGACTAGTGCCGCTGGTAACGCCTGAAGAAGTCCAGAGGGCCCTTCGCCACATGAAGAATCGGAAAGCTGTCGGAACTGATGGAGTCCCCATTGAGGCCTGGAAGGCAATGGGCCTGCGGGGTGTGGGCACCCTTACTAATCTATTTAACCGCATACTCCTAACCGGAAAAATCCCGAACCAATGGAGACTGAGTATCATCACTCCAGTCTTCAAAGGCAAGGGATCGGTACAGGAGTGCAGTAGCTATCGCGGTATTAAGGTGATGTCCCATACCCTTAAGCTCTTTGAGCGAATCATCGACTCCCGGATCCGACAGGAGACCACAGTCTCGGAGTGTCAATATGGGTTTCGCCCTGGTCACGGCACCATGGACCCAAGTTTCGCCCTCAGGATCGTCATAGAGCGGTACAGGTCGAAGAACACGCCTCTGCATCTTCTGTTTCTAGACATGCAGAAGGCCTTCGACTGTGTGCCGAGACAGATGATCTGGTGGGCGCTAAGATCCAAAGGTGTACCAGAAGCATATATTGACATCATCCGAGACATGTACTCCAATTCCGATTCCGTAGTTCGGACTGCTGTTGGCGACACAAGAACCTTTCCCATCACCGTCGGGGTCCACCAGGGTTCCGTTCTTAGTCCGTACCTATTCAGTGTCATATTAGACGTACTGTCGGACAGCATCAGAGACTCACATGAGCAGCCCCCGTGGCTGCTCATGTATGCTGATGATATCGCGCTGGCGGATGCGGACAGGGGACGCTTGGTGCGGCGTGTGAATGCGTGGAGGAGTCGCTTGAGAACGGCGGTCTGAAAATAAACGTGGCGAAGACCGAGTATTTGGCCTGTAACAGTACTGATCCCGCGTCAATTCGTATAGGCGGAGACATCGCCCAGCGAAAGGACCTGGTCAAGTACCTGGGATCAGTACTGCACGCGTCTGGTGACATCGATTGCGACCTCAAGGCACGCATTTCGGCAGCCTGGGCCAAATGGCGTGAGCTGAGCGGTGTCATTTGTGACCCCAAAATGCCGGTTAAGCTCAAAGGACAGGTCTATAAATCCATCATTAGACCTGTCCTGTTATATGGCAGTGAGACGTGGCCTGTGCTTGAGCGACACAAGCAGAGTCTGCGTGTCACGGAGATGAACATGCTGCGCTGGATGTGTGGTGTCACGCGGAAGGACCGCAGTAGGAACTCCCGCATCCGGGGTAGCCTTCATGTCCGTGACATTGCTGACAAACTGCAAGAGTGTCGTCTACGCTGGTATGGACACGTCTTACGTCAACAGGCATCTTACGTGGGTAACAAATGTCTGGCCATGCTACCTCCACCGGGCCCCGGTAAACGGGGAAGGCCAAAAAAATGCTGGCTTGACGTCGTAAGGGATGATATGCGTGCCAACCAACTAACCACTAGGGATGCTGAAGACCGTGCGAAGTGGAGGAGACATAGCCGGAAAGCGGACCCCGGGCTCCAAGGCGTGGGTTTTGGAGCGCAACCGGGACAGCGCTAGGATGATGATGATGATGAATTTCCTTCTTACTCAGGGTAATTCCTAAACTCTCTATTCGGCCATTCAGAAGTTTCAATTGAAGAATTAACTTGTAAGTGGCCAAGATTTGAGTGTAGTTTTAGGTCGGACAGCAATTTCCTTAGACAGACACGCACTAGCACATCGCGAATCGATAACCACGATTTTCTTCCCACATTAAAGGCCGTCAGATAACATTTAAACTAGCGTCTATGATCAGGAAAGCGAAAGTTTAGCTAGAACTTGGAACAAGTTCGGAGTGACAGGAAGCGACTGCAAACCAAGTTAAAATAGCCCACTATTTTGGGCGTGAGTGTGTAAGTGCTGTGAGTGATTACTTCAGCAGCTGTAAACTGTCTAATGTGTGTCTCACCAGGTACAGTCATGCCCCATGTTACAGATTGAATGAACTTTAAAACAACAAATTTTGACTGTTATTGTAAATTATTTTAACTTGAACTACTGCTGCTCAGCAATTTTCACTTTAAATTCGCTCCACTAAGAAAAAAAGGAAGATCCCCATGTCAATCACAGTCATGTAGTCTTGATATTAGTTAAGGTGTACATTATTTTATTTACATTTATCATAAACATAACTGGCGAAATATGGGTATGTAATACACCTCTGCCTACCCCTTCGGCGATAAAAGGCGTGAAGTTATGTTATGTTTTTTATTAATCCTTAATAATTTACGTATAATAACTCAATAACTACTTGTCAGATCTTGATCTTTAAATGTGAACTTAAATGTATATTGCAAACCGCTACTGATTAGAATAACCGCCGTTGTCGCTTTCCTTAAAATAACTTTTTGCTCAAACTACAGCAATACACACTTTCGTATCCATCTAGGCTGGATAGCTTAAATGGATACGAAAGTTGAAAGCAGTTTATACTTATACTGGATATATTTTACTGATAGAATAGATTATACTGGATAGCTTAGATGGATACGAAAGTTGAAAGCAGTTTATACTTAAACATTTCTCAACCAATTGAACGCCGATAAAACATAGCTTTAGTCTCCAGAGTTCAGTACGATGGTACGCCCGGCATCTAAATTGCTTTACCATTTATTCTACACTTCAGCAGAATCCTAGATTTCAAAGGCTACATTACCTTAGCTTTGTATCTCTGAGAGATATTTCTGGATCATTATTTTCACAATATATTTTTGTTTTATCAAATTCAATCCTTCTGGGGAATGTAATATCCTTCGCTACGAAAAGTCGTTAACACTAAAACAAGAATCCGAACTATTGCTTGCCTCTCTTATAATACGTCCAGTACTATTAAAATAAATGAATCCAAAGTCTGGATTCAGAAAATCATCTACAAGAGTAAATGAGGAATTATTGACAATCTATGCTAAACTGCCTTGTACCTTGTAAATTTTTTCTTAGTTTTTGAGTCAAGAACAAGATCTTAGTTACTTTCCACGGCAAATGCAGTGGTATTGATTTTTTGTGAATATTTATGAAACACCTCGCATTTAAACTAATTTAAAGACAGCATTCAAAACAAAAAAGGAAGTCAAGCAGTACTTACAAAGGTAACGAGTATTTCATGTGGGTGTAAGATGTTGAGAACTTTTTATTAGTCCACCGCGAAAATACGAGAAATAAGTTGTGAAGATTCTCTGTGCCAGTAGGTTTCTTTTTATAGTAATAGGCGGCAAACGAGTAGACGGATCGCCTGATGGTAAGCAATTACCGCCGCTCAAGGACACAAGCAACACCACAGGAGTTACAAGTGCGTTGCCACCCCTTAGGGGTTGAACGAAACGCAACAGTTTAGGTACCTTTTGTTACTTTACGTCGATTTTCTGAGAGAGGGTAGTATTACCCCGGACGAGCCGGCCCGTTCATGCTGAAATCAGCGAGGCTCTACTACCTGTGTTTTTAATTTAGAAGCTAACAAAGTAATATCCTTCTTAAATTCAAAATACACAGAATCAATCTAAAAATGTTTCAAACCATCAATCTTCATTATGAAATTTGTGATCTAACACAGTATATTATACTAACTGAATACAATTTGAATATATTACCGTAACAAAAATAGAAGAGCAAAAACTAACAATCTAATTATAAACTTCTTATAAAACTTTATTTTCGCGTTGAAAGATTTTATGTAAAGTGAAATGACATTCATTATTCTCTGGTAAAGGACCTTTGCAAAACCGAGGTAGCCATGACCCTTTGTTTTCTTCAATAATGTTTAAAACACACCTACTTACTGGAACTAACATTTGCTCTCAGTCTGAATAATTCATAGTTTTCTTTGAATATTTTGCTAAATTTAACAAAAGTTACTACTTGTACAAAGTCTTTTGGAGCGTTCATTGACATTTTATGCCGTATTTTCGTGACTTACACCGTTATAAGTTACATTGACCGAGTATGTTTAAGGCCGATTATGTCATGGGTTTCGATTTCATGGTAGACGAAAGCCTACGAAAATATTTTTTGTTATGATATTTAGCTGTATGACGGGATTAAGCTATACAATGTTAAAGGCAATATGTAGATAGTCTTGCTAGTTTTATGTAAGAGAAAGGCATGAGGCGTAACATATTTGGAAACATCTATAATTAAACTAAGGCGCGTCATGTGTCTCTCCGCATCGCTGTCACTGCGGAGAGGCTGTCGATAGCCTTGGTCACCATGGTCTGTCATGCAGCAGGAGCGCAGGTCGTATTTCACGACACGCTCACCTCAACGACATTCTGCGCCGTGCTCTTGTCACCGCTGGCGTTCCAGCCCAACTTGAACGTCAGAGCTTGGCACGCGACGATGGCAAGAGACCGGACGGGATGTCTTTACTGCCGTGGAAGCTGGGTAGGCCTTTGGTATGAGACGCAACATGTGTCGATACCCTTGCGCCATCCCATCTTTCCAGCACAGCAGGTTGTGCGGGCGCTGCTGCTACTTCAGCAGAGACCCTCAAACGGCGCAAATACGTAAATCTTGTAGGAGATTATGTATTTGAGCCGTTTGGGGTCGAAACCTTGGGGCCATGGGGTCCAAGTGCGAGATCCCTTTTTAGGGATCTCACAAAGAGACTGATCGACGCCTCGGGTGACCAGAGGGCTGGCACGTATTAAGCACAAAAGATAAGCATTGCTATACAACGAGGCAATGCCGCCAGACTTCTGGGCAAGCTTCCGATTGACTGCGATGCGGATGACTTTCATGACGCCTTCTAAATTTAATTTATATTTAGTCTTGTATATATTAAATAGGCTTATTTTAGTTTTAAGACATCATAAAAGTTAATTTATGTTATATGGAATAAATAAAGTATGACCTACCAAAAAAAAATTGAACTACCTGTCTATATTTTTTACTTAGATTTTTCTTATATTTGCAGTATTTTCTAAAACCCGCAATTTTTCTTTCTGAGGGATATCTGTTGTAGAATGGATATCTAATTGGATCAGTTTCAGATTAAACTATAAGTACGTTTCTCTAAATGTCCAAACACACACACGAATACTCGAGCTAAATAATATTACTAGCGATAAATGAAAATACAAATTTAATTATACGCAACAAACGCCCAAAATTAGACCATTTATTTATCAGTATAAAAACAGCTGCGTTATTTTTGTTTGGTAATTAACAGAGCCTGACCGTTTTCCTTATTGAATGCTGGGTCTGTATTTAATGTTCTGTAGGAAGATATGTCCAAAACACATTCTACTGCTATACATATAATTTACTGAAATAAAAGATACCCATGGATTTATCCTCGAGGTACACATTTTGTAGTTCATTCCGTTCAGAGTTGAATAATAATAAGTAACTTTATCTTAAAGTTATCCTTTCGAATTACAACTTTTTATCTTAAAGCTTTAGGGCCACTGTTTAGATTCTGATTGGCTGAATAAGATTGGCTTTTCTACAGAATTACAGTATTTTGATCGCCCCAAGCCGAACGGATAGTAATTATTCATTAGGCCAGTAAGTATCAGGGTATCTTGAGGTACCGGTTACTGGCAGTCATGAAGATATTTAATTGACGCTACGTAGTGTCTGTACCCTAATAAACTCTACTTAAGAAATAGAACATCTCTTTGTCTTTGGAATATGACTACCAGACATCAGTTGCTTCATAGAAAACCTAAAATTCTGTCTTAGACTGCAAAATACTGACATAGGTATATCTTGCTTGCCAATTGAGATAGCACTAGGATGATGAAGATAAATCAAAGACTTAATTAACCGAAATCTGTAATAAATGAGACTGCTTGTAACTTACACTAAATTTAAATTAACCCTAATCGGTTATTTACGTAGTCAAACATAATATTATACGTCACTGCCTGAAATTCCACTATAAGTTCAAAATGTTTTAACTTACTAGTATCAGCATTTTGAACCTACTAGTACACTAATTACAAAACCCGTGAAGTGCCTGTTGAACACAAAATTTGTTGGGTTCTTTAGTTGCCTTCAGAAGACTCAAACTTAACCGCTTGTATGCCGGAACGCAGATCTACGCGAGACACAAGCTTTTTAATTGTGTCTGGCATTCCGGCATACAAGAGGTTAATAATTATGTATAAAAAAAAATAGTATCCTAGTACATAGAGCTTCGAAAATTGTTGCTAAAAACCATCTCGATTGCGTCAGCTTTCAAACAAAGAAACTGCATCGTTATTGGTATATTCGTTTAGATGCTTTATAATAGATGCCGCAGCTAGTCAGAATAACAATTTTAAGTGACAGTTTATCCCACGAGTAAGTAAGCGCTGTCTTCGCTATACCTATATATGGCTATTGGTTTTGCTTCAGAACTTTAGTACCTATGATCCATTAGAAAACATAAATGAAAATTTCCATGTAATTTACTGTGGAATCCTAAAAGTGTAGGTTCATACGAGTAGTTTTAATTGGCTTTTAGTAACCATATGTGCATAATTATGCCGATGTTACGTAGGAATTCGGAAATTACTAGGTATCTAGTTAGCAGGGTTCCAATGTGATTTACCTTAAATGGTACCCGACATACGTAATGTGGTGCCACCAGATGATAAAATCAGATTTCAAGATTTTATTATGATAGTCATATTAGCTTCGTAGTTTTTCTCTTGCATTGTTTGAAGACCTAACTAATAATTGTCATAATCATACTGGACTCCCTGGTTCAAAGTTTCATATTCTATCCGAAATTTATAAACTTTTCGAATTCTACGCCTAAACAGTGTTTAGCATCACGTTATGTGATTATAAGTTAATTGGCACGCATAATCTCACTCCGGTGGAATCACGGCGAACAATGCTAACCGCGATTCTCGTGGCCCTGGTTGTACGTGACCTCGGCGGCTACCACTGTGACTTTAGTGGGTAGAACTCTGCCTCGCCTGTAACGGAGAGTCTTTATTTATCTGCTTAGTCCTTTCAATTTCAAAGTATGTGGTGACACTTAATCAAGCCAGCAATTAAAATCATACGATTGACAAGTTATCAAAACCACTTTAAGAAGCGAAAGCTGAAGTCAAGGCTAATCTTCAAGCAGTTATCGGTTTGCTGAAGAATTTTAGACTGTAATTGGAATTTAAAAGTTATTTAAACATACCTTATTATAGTAAACGTATTTTTTTCTGTAATGACTCAACGTTTATATATTAGCACTTACTGCGTAACAAGTACTAAACTTGACTTAGCCCAAAATTTTTGCCTCCTTCATTGAATTTTAACGGCTAGGTCACTGTATTTTACTTGCTTGCTTAAGGTAAGATGAGTAATGTATTACCATTATTAGGTATTCTAGAATTATTTCAACGAATTTGAGACACAGAAGATTAACAAACATGTATCTCTGGTGTACGTAAAACGCAGGCAAGGCTTGATCTCAACTTTAAATTAAATTTTAGGTTTCAATGGCACTCTGGCCTTATAATACTTAATATACACCCTACTCAATATAGGTGTACAAAAGTCACAAAATTATGCAAAGGGGATGCCCACAGCTACGAAAGCACGTTATTTAAAGAACAATGGCAAGTTCCCATACAACACTTTATTTGAAATCGATTTGAAGCGTCTATGTATGAAAAAATGTTAAAAACAAAGGGGTTCTATTACTTAAACATAATCATCAAGAGATTTTATTTTAGGAGGCCGTAAAAAAAAGATGTGAACATTGTTTATATTTTAAGGTTATGTTAATAGAAAACAACTTTGTAACTACACAAATGCATTAAATACATTTAGATAAGGGGCGGTGATGTGCAAAAAGCATTGATAGGATATACCTAGACTGATTCAAGATCAGTGTCTAGACTTGATAAGTACCTAATATTACAAAATCAAAGTTTCATCACGAAATAGGGATGTAGACTATGTAGGATTTATGTAATACTTTATCTTTCACAATTTTATTGAGTATTAGAGTCCCGCCTCATTATGAGGCCATGGCGACGTCGCCAGCGACCGTACAATTTATATTGAAATGTATGCTACCAAGCTCACTTGGCCACGGTTTGACAGCCATAGGTACATTTCAATATAAACTGTTTGGATACGCAGCCGTCTCTTAAGATTAGACGTCATGGCATGATGTTAGATCTCTCTAATAAATAGGTACAAGTCACTTGCTTAATAAGGAACTAGCTTTTTCCCGCGTGGAAGTCGAAAATTATCCCACAGGAACTCAATACCAGGATAAAAAGTATACCATATCCTATATTCCAGGTTATGGTCTATCTGTGCGCCTAGTTTCATTCTAATGGGTCCAGCAGTTTTTTCGTGCGTAACAAACAGACAAACAAATAAACATCGCATTTATAATATTAGTAAGGCTAAGGATATGGGATCTCTCTTAGTGCGCCACCAACAGGCATGACAAACCTTATCTGAAGGTGACAGCTGCAAATGAAATAAATGAATGTTTTTGTAATCAAATACTTACTCCATAATTGATAAAAAACAGACAATTTGTATTAGATTGAAAAAATAACACCAATTGACTTATTAAACTCTTTAGTAATAAAACACTGCAAAAGGATTTATTATTTAATAAATACTAATTAAAGATGAATGGACCTGACGTGGTTCTCTTTGGATAATATTTATCATGTTCTGTTGTAGGTCGGTCGGGCTATCTTTTAATATTTTGTCACTTTGCCTTCGTACTAATGAACATCCACACAGAAAGCACACATTTCTATGGCCTCGTGGACACGGTCCAGCTTGTTCACCTTCATTAGCATCTTGCTGCAAACTCTGATTTACTCAATCCATAGCGAGTTCCCAACATGCTTCACAAACATAATCATCATCAGTAATCTAAAAATTAAGAAAAGCAATTATTACTACAGGCAAAGAAAATGCATCACACTACATCTAGATAGACTAATGTTACCGAATTTTGTAAGATTTTAACTGCTTTGAAAATTCACTGAAACTTACTAACGCTAAATTGGTAAGTAAGTATAATAATGTTTAAAAACTTACGATTTGTTGATAAACCCAGTTGCAGAGCAAAGTACAAACTCTTGTGTTCTATCTAAGGTGCGATATCGCCGGAGAGTATTGACGCAAATGTTACAATTCACGCAAAATATGCGTGTGGGCCTGCTACTTCGCATCATAATAAAATCTTAAGGCACAATCGAAGTCCGTGTAGAAAAAGCTATAGGTCCAGATGTTTTGAGCGCAGATAGTCCGTAAGAAAGCACAAGTCGTCGTATGGGGCAGCGAATTAAGTCCAGGGGGTAAACAAGAATAAAAAATAAGGATAATTCAACAAAAAACTGCGAAAACAACGACAACGCTACCCCGTATATACCAATGTACTCTGTGACACTACCAAACAAGCTTTTCGGAAAGAAAAGAACGTTGACAATGTCACAGACTATAGTTTGTGCCACAAGAAGATAGACTTTTTGCAAACACACATTCAGGGTTTCACAACCTTTGTTTCTAACAGTTGTTTTTGAGACTTTATGCCTTAGTGAACTTTTATGCTTTTTGAACAGTAGTTTTTTTGTTTCAATGCTCAATTATGCCACTAAGTATTTGAATTTATATTTTATTATCTATGACTTCTTGTCGTGACTAATTTTTTTCGCAATTATACAAAGATAAACATATTATTTTGTGTTTGAATTTCCCGGAAGTATTTTCATGAACTTGCCGATTTTTTTTAGTTTTTACACGTAAGTAATTCTGTAAATGCAAGACAACAAAAGAGAGCCATGTATGTCAATAATAGAGTATGGTACTCGATCGTATAGTCAATAGCTAAGCTATCGTAAAATATAAAAAATACCACTAATGAATAATATTACAGACCACTAGCTAGTACATTACATTAAAATGTCTAGGCATAGAGATTTTACATTGTGTATGAATGAAAACGTCACAATGAACTTAAACAAAATCGTTATATAATAGTTTGCCATCTGCAATTGTGCACCCGCTTTTCCGAGATGCCGACCGTAGGACGAGCATTGCGACACCAAAAATATTCTTAACATCCAAAAAATATGTTTTATCCTCTAATAAATGCCTAAAAATGAAAAAAAATTAATGGGTTAACGCAAAGGGTTGACATTCCAGGCGTCTGATATATTCCAGTACCACAAAACACTGTTGGCAGCGCATATATCGATAAAAACCCGATCAATTGACATATTACTTTGCTATGACACATATTTGTGTACCGTTGCGCTCATTGGATTTGACATTATTTGTTTTTGACAGATCTGTCGCTAAGTTACTTAGTAGAAATTCTTTGTTTCAAAAAGTCTATGTTCTCGTGGCACGGTCTATAGGGATCATAGACAAGGGCAAGGAGTAAGGATACTGACAATGTAGACATTTTCACTTAGTGTTTTCATTATCTTTCAATTGCCTACTGATACCTCTAATTAAATGATATCTCAGATCAAGTAAAAAAAATATTTATATCATAAATAAAATCTTCTTTTTGTATTATATAATATACATAAAATATTTTTTTAACATTATCGTGAATTGTTTCTAGATGTAGGTAAAAAAGATAACTTACCTTTTTTCTATTAAACAAATACGATTGTTTTGTAAATGGTATCTCTGAAAATGACATAAAACAAGCACCGGAAATGAATGTATTCAATAAATAGTTTATCAGTGTGTACAAAATACGAAATAATTATATTAATAAGTTTTTCATAAGTTACGTTTATAGACGCTTCTAACACTTCACAGGTATAATCCTGCCATTGTTCTTTCACCGTTTCTGTCCGATTCCGTAAAAATTTCGAGCAATCCCTACTTAGTGCACACCTAAGCTCACGCTCAAGGAATACACATGCTAAATTTCAGCTTCTTGCGTCAGTCACTAACGCAAGAAGCTGATGCTGCTTTTATATATATTGATGACAATTACTGTATATCGGCCATAGTTTTATACCTACTCTAGATAAACCCTTCAATAAATCCTATTGATTACTAAACCACGGTAATATAATCTTACAGTATTGTAACTCGGCCGTCTTGGTGAGTTATATACCTACAGACACGCCGTATGCGAGCTGCGGCACGATCGCGGCTGTGGGTACTTTAGGCACAGTCCGTACATTCTTATGGGTACTTTGCTCGAGGCGCGTAGGTATAACTCGAGTTTCGAGCGTTTGTATGGGGTAACAATACTGTTAGATATTATTACCGTGACTAAACCATTATTCATGATTGCACATTGTATATAATTATTTTTATCAACAGAATAAATAACAAACCTTCTGAGTTTGATTTAAATTGTCTTTCGGGATATATACCACGTACTTTTGTTTGGAGTAACCGATATTTCGTCACAGTTGCAAGCGCCATGTTCACGGATGTACTGAGTCTGGGTATTGCGGGTGGATAAATGTTACGAGCAAGTATAATGGTCTACCCGCTTTCTTAATCGTTTTTGTGTACAACACCACTGCCACTGTTTTCAGTTTCACTATCGCACTGTACCCGATCACGACATACTACACTCACCTACGTCAGCTCGCGGTTTGAGTTATTTCGTTTCACGGGTTTTACATATACGCACCACTGGATGCGAGATACTCGATAGTTGAAACCCATCCTCTCTATTGAAATTATTGAACCTTTTTATTTCAATAGCCTCCCTAAGCATTCGAGGTATGTAGTGACGTTCTGTCGAAAGCGCCTGAGGGTTGTGTAACTCAATCCAGTGGTCGGTACCCGAGTCTAAAAGGTGTTGAGCTATAGCTGACTTATGTTACTTACTTTAAATGACCACGAAAGTTAAAATTTCTAGACCTTCTGAGACCAAACAGAAATCTTTCAGCATTTTGCAGGCTATATTTTAGGGCCTCAAAACCTAACCTTTAGATATTCACCAGGCCATTAAAATGCGGGCCACAATGGAGACTTTTGAAGCGGGTCAAAATTACGATGGGCCTTTTGTTAAATATCTTTATCTGTCAAGCCAGGCTGAGGGCTAAGCTCTCGCCTAAATCAGCGAGGAGAAAAGAACTATTTAGGGAATAACTGAATTTTGTTATAGTCTCGTTTTTACACTCTATTGTTTGAACTTTTCATCTGTTTATTTATCTGCTTATTATATTCAATGTCAGTGGCGTGTAGTTATGCTAAAAGTGTTAAGGTGACATATAAGTGGTAGGAAGCTGTGGTTATAGCGAGCTTTTTACAGCACATGTCGGCAGTAGAGACGTGGCAGAAAAGGCTATAAAGTTTGGACCTCTAATACTATGTGACACTCAAGGCATAGTTATGCCACTATTCGATATACGCCAATAGTCATATGTATTTTATGTCAAAAATATATTAATAATGTAATTTGGTTCAAAAATATACTCGTTCAAAATAGTATTCATACATATTTTCCCAAAATACATTTAAGTCAATGCGATATAATTATCTCACTGACTTAAATTAATCTTTTTATACTACGATCTGTATACAGATCGCAGTATATAAATAAAACAACCTCTTAGAACCAAAGCTATTGTTCTTCTGGAAAGTTGAAAATAGCTGTCATTTGTATAAAAAAAAATAAAAACGATTACCATCCAATGCGGATTTATTAGATATGTTGTTGATATATGTAAGTAAACAAATACGATGGGTTTTATTGATGTTGGGGCCAGACTGACCAATCGATTTGTGCCATTTGTTTGTAAGATACGTAGGTAGTTTTTAAAATCTAGGTATAATATAGGGATAAGTAATAGTTAACATGACGTCAGGGATATTTTAATTTTATGCTGATGGAGTAATCTAGTTCTACCATCAACTCTATTATTGTTGGCAAATTTCCCAGAACCTTAGAAGATATCGAAATTTGTTACTCGCGAAGGAGACACACTGTTTTGAAAAGAAGTCTAGAAGAATCAGGGCAATATTGGAGCAATTGAAAAATAATTAAAAGACTTTCCTCCCTGGTAATCTTGAAAGCAAACGTAAGGTTCTTTTTAAATACTTAAAAATGTTAAGCAGGCCTCGCCGTAATCAGGCAATGATTTTGCTATAGCATTTTTGTACGACTACAGTTTGAGATTGATATAATTATACATTTACATAAAGAGCAATCGCAATGTCAAGTTTCCTAGTAACTAACAACTCTACTAATAAGAAAGTAACAACATAGTCTGTCTACAGAGAGTGAGTATCTAAAATAAAGGATATTTGCTTGTTGTATTTACTTGTACAGATAACTAAGAACCACTAAGAACAGTAGAAATACAATTACAACTTTCTGCACCACGAATTTTTTTACTGAAGATTTAAACAATAGTTCAAACTTATGACAGTTTATAGAATACACAACAGAAACGAGATGGACACGAATTTTGGCATTGGTTATTCAAATATAATCACCAAAATCGAAAATAGGGTTTCATGGCAAATTTCACAATCAGAGTAAATTATTTTTACTTATAAATAGAATTCAAGTAACAAATACAGTGACGAATGTTTATAAATTTTATTTTTGACCCTACAAGCAACAATTTTTGCACTTGTCCTAGATAGCAGGGGCATTCAAACTTGGCACTCGAACGTAGCAAATTAAATGACAAATAAAATCTAAAAATAGAGATAACATGGTATGGACAATACAGGTATTGAAGAAATAACAGTATTGAAAAAATTACAACTAGTTTTTCAAATGAGAACCTTGTAAACAATAAAATAAAATAATAAGAGTTAACATTATTATAAATATCTGGCATAAAATGTAAGGCGGATAAGCCTTTGAACGGTATTTTAATCCAATCAATAACAAATCATTTATCTGTTCGAAAGTCGTAACTTTTCTTTAGAATATACCGAACGGCTGGGCTAAAGGCTCACCGTCGGGCAAGTTAAGTGCTTGGAACACTAACACAGCTCGCTTAGACATTTTAAAGAAACACTGTCTGTACTACAATGGTTATTTTAGAGTTAAGTTTATAAACGTTGTATAATATTATTATTATTCGATAATTTTAGGCCTGCCGCAGTTAACGAAACACTTTAAGCTTTGCAAACTTGTTTAAAGAAAGTAAACTAAACTTCGATGTTGTTTGCCAGTAGTTGGTCTAGCGGTTGAAGGTAGTTTGGCCTAAATACTTAGTCTTAGAACTATTGAGGCTATAATATATCGTCAGAAGTAATAAATCTCTACGTTTATACACGTATATACGTAACAGGCAATTGTTAATTTTTTTGATTTTTATACAGAAAGAATATCAAGCGTACGTGCATGATGGGAGTCGTACCCTTAAATATTATCTTGCTAATACCTTAGATACACTATTTATTCTTAATGTCTTAATCAGTGCCGTTTGATACGGGTTAAAAAATTGTTTTGCGCTGCAAACGCAGAGCAAAGATGTTGCACCAATTTTTTTCTAACTTACTGTAGCGGGCCCGTATCATTGAAACAGCTGATACGATAGTGGTGCGTATATAGAGTCATATGTTTTAAGATTTTTGTAAAATCCCTTACCAGTTTCTACTGACAATGCGGCAAAAACCACCAACGAAGCCAAAACTAGATAATTCATGTTTACTATCGTGATTATCTTCAGAAATAAACTTGTAAAGTACCACTATTCTTTATTTATATATACTCTTTTGCACTGAGTGCAAGAAATATGTTCATATATCCTATAATTTTGTAGTCATTTTAAACGTTTTAATGATAAGAGTCTCAATAAAAGTTATTAAGATAATTTTCAACTATCCTAGTGATAAGACCCTTCTGAGCGGCTAACCATCTCGTTTATAGATAACTAGCTGACCCAGCGAACTTCGTATCGCCTTTTTAAGAGTTTTTATTTAATTCCCTTTTTTCCAAGCCCCTTTTCCAAAGTTACCATTGACTTAGCGCTTAATCTCTTATCACTTCAGAGTCTATAAATGATGAACAAACAAACATAGATTTTTATACTATAATATTGAATTCCCCATTGCTAAACATATCGGAGACGATAGACATAGTGACTTAAAAAAAAATCCTGTCCACCATCTTTGATTTCCTATCCGCCATCTTTGATCACGAAATAGATGTTGTATTTGGATTCACCACCCCCTATACATCAGAGACGATACCCATATTTATTTTGTAATTTTTCCCATCCACCATATTTGATTTCCCATCCGCCATCTTGAATCACGAAATAGATGTTGTATTTGGATTCCCCATCCCTTTAAACATCGCAGAGGATACCCATATTGATTTTTTTCAATTTCCCATCCGCCATCTTTGATCACGAAATAGATGGTGTTTTTGAATTCCCCATTCCTTAAATTATCGGAGACGATACCCATATCGACTTTAAAAAAATCCCGTCCACCATCTTTGATTTCCTATCCGCCATCTTTGATCACGAAATAGATGTTGTATTTGGATTCACCACCCCCTAAATCATCAGAGACGATACCCATATTTATTTTGTAATTTTTCCCATCCAGCATATTTGATTTCCCATCCGCCATCTTGAATCACGAAATACATGTTGTATTTGGATTCCCCATCCCTTTAAACATCGCAGAGGATACCCATATTGATTTTTTTCAATTTCCCATCCGCCATCTTTGATCACGAAATAGATGGTGTTTTTGAATTCCCCATTCCTTAAATTATCGGAGACGATACCCATATCGACTTTAAAAAAATCCCGTCCGTCATCTTTGATTTCCTATCCGCCATATTTGATCACGAAATAGATGTTGTATTTGGATTCTCCATCCCTTAAATCATCAGAGACGATACCCATAGATTTTTAAATCTTTCTCATCCGCCATCTTTGATTTCCCATCTTGAATCACGAAACAGATGTTGTATTTGGATTCTCTATCCCTTTTAACATCGCAGACGATACCAATATTGATTTTGTTAACTTTTCCCATCCACCATTTTTATTTTCTCATCCGCCATCTTTGATCACGAAATAGATGTTGTATTTCGATTCCCCACCCCTTAATATATCGAAGGCGATAACCATATTGATTTTTAAAATTTTCTCATCCGCCATCTTTAATTTCCCGTCTGCCATCTCGGATCACTAAATAAATTTCATATTATTAATCCGCGTCCGAAAATCTCGAAAACGATACCTATATAGATTGTATTGTATCCTATTCGTTTAGCCTTTTTTTGCCTTTGACACAACCCTTTTGTTTGAACGCGCTAATCTCAGGAACTACCAGTCCGATCAGAAAAAATATTTTTGTATACGAAAGCCCAGTTATTCCGGAAGGCTATAAGCTATATAACATAACGCTTCGACCCTTTGGGGCCGGGCAAAAGGCTAAAAGATAATGTCTTCTAATCTCAGGAACTAGCAGTCGGATTTTAAAAATTGTTATTGCCTATGATAGCCCAATTATTCCGAGAGGCTATAGGCTATATAAGTTTACGCCACAACTTTTAGGGGCCAGACAAAAAAAATAAATGGTCAAACGAGAAGCTGGAGGGTTGGGTCAAAGGCAAAAAAAGGCTAAACGAATAGGATACAATCGATATGGGTATCGTTTTCGAGATTTTCGGGTAGCTGATTAATAATATGGAATTTATTTAGTGATTCAAGATGGCGGACGGGAAATCAAAGATGGCGGATGAGAAAATTTTAAAAATCAATATGGGTATCGCCTTCGATATTTTAAGTGGTGGGGAATCGAAATACAACATCTATTTCGTGATCAAAGTTGGCGGATGGGAAATCAAAGATGGCGGATGGGAAAATTTAAAAAAGTCAATATTGGTACATATCGTCTGCGATGTTAAAAGGGATGGGGAATCCAAATACAACATCTGTTTCGCGATTCAAGATGGTGGATGGGAAATCAAAGATGGCGGATGGGAAAAAGTTAAAAAATCAATATGGGTATCGTCTCTGATGATTTAAGGGATGGATAATCCAAATACAACGTTTATTTTGTGATCAAAGATGGCGGATAGGAAATCAAAGATGGCGGACGGGTTTTTTTTTAAAGTCGATGTGGGTATCGTCGCTGATATTTTAAGGAATGGGGAATTCAAAAACACCATCTATTTCGTGATCAAAGATGGCGGATGGGTTTTTTTATCAATATGGGTATCTTCTCCGATGTTTAAAGGGATGCGGAATCCAAATACAACATCTATTTCGGGATTCAAGATGGCGGATGGGAAAATTTAAAAAATCTATATAAGTATCGGCTCTGATGATTTAAGGGATGATGAATCCAAATACAACATCTATTTCGTGATCAAAGATGGCGGATAGGAAATCAAAGATGGTGGACGGGATTTTTTTTAAAGTCGATATGGGTATCGTCTCCGATATTTTAAGGAATGGGGAATAAAAATCTATGTTTGTTTGTTCATCATTTATAGACTCTGAAATGATAAGAGATTAAGCGCTAAGTCAATGGTAACTTTGGAAAAGGGGCATGAAAAAAGGGAATTAAATAAAAACTCTTAAAAAGGCGATACGGAGTTCGCTGGGTCAGCTAGTATTAGTATAGATAGACATAAAAGCAAAATATGGTTATTGTGGGTTATCCTTGGAAGATAGACATAATATACTATCGTGGATTTTTTTGTAGATCCATTAAAAAGGTACAATCCCACCATACATTGTTTTGTTATACCTCAAAAGATTTTGGCTGCGTTTTCGAGGAAAGCCCCCGATCGGCTTAATTTTTGCCGGCGCGTTGAACTAATATAGTCGTAATATCGTCAATTTGCACAAAACCTAATCTTATTATACACTAAAACCTTCCTCAAGGATCACTCTCGATGTTGTTGAAAACTGTATAAAAATTTGTCCAGTACTTTTCGAGTTTTAAGCGAACAGACAGACAGACAGACGCGGCGGGGGACTTTGTTTTATAATATGTAGAGATTATTACTTTTAAATATTTTAGGAGTGCTTTAATATTTTGAATATGTTTAGAATATGTATAAGATTTTCATAATAATTATGTAATGTGTATGTAAAAGGAGCGTATTAACTTTTTTAGTTCATGCTGGCTCTTTTTAGCTTTGTAATTTATCAGATAGCTTTATATTTTAAAACGGTTTTATTTAGCTTGACCTGTTATTAAACGGTTTTATTTAGCTTGAACTGTTTTTTGTTTGTTTGTTTATTTGTTTGTTTGGGTCAAATTTAGTAATTGGAATTTTACCCCCTTCCTGATGACAAATTGATCTGATATTTGGTACACACTCTTAATCTTGGTGACAATACAACATAATATATTCTTTATGATTGTAAATCCAAGATGGCTGCCAAAACAAAATGGCGGATCACATATTACTTCACAACAACCTCAATATGGGTATCAAATGAAAGGGCTTGATTGGTAGAATAGAGCTCACTATAAAAAATCCTAGATGGCCGCCGATACAAAATGGCGGATGACATATTTCTCACAAATACCTCAATATGGGTATCAAATGAAAGGGCTTGATTGGTAGAATAGAGCTCACTATGAAAAATCCAAGATGGCTACCGCCACAAAATGGCGGATTACATATTTTTTCACAATTACCTACCTCAATATGGTTATCCAATGAAAGGGCTTGATTGACAGAATAGATGATGAACTATATGAACTAACAACAAAACTAAAAACTTGAAAATAAAATAAAATAAAAAACATTTTTATGTTAAACGGTTTTATTATAATAAAAAATATGTAGTTAGGTTATGTACTAAAAGCTAAAAAAATAATTCGGTATGTCCTAGCTACCAGATCGCACCAATCTTCTCATCAATCTGGGGTATTGATCAGACAAATATAAAATCGTTAGGCACGTGAAATTTCTATCAAAATGTTTGCTCTGGATACGCTACGCCGATTGATGAGGACTTACCGAATTATTTTTTTAGCTTTTAGTACATAACCTAACTACATATTTTTTATTGTAATAAAACCGTTTAACATAAAAATGTTTTTTATTTTATTTTATTTTTATATTTGTTATGCTCCAACCAATATAACGAAAGTCGGTTGGCTTTTGATTAACAAACTGTTTGTGTTGTTTTTGATATAATCAAATTTTCTTTTCCTTTGATAGGATATTGATATCCCAACGTGGCGATCACGGCAGTGTGTACTGACCACAACCCTCGTGGCCCCGCCGCTACGTGATGGACACCACAGCGGTAAAAGTGGATAGCCCCAAGAACTTGTAGAGGACAGACACACACATCTTTTACCTATTCCGAGAGGCAAAACATCAGATTAGGTCCTCAAGGCGTCAATTCAGGACACTGTACCTTCCTTCGTCATTTATACAATAAAATATCAATATTAGTTTATATATTTTTATTAACGAAAGTATTTATTTAATCATAATCTCAGATACGCCCAATTCTGGATATAGGCCACCCAGCACTCTTTACACAGACCAATCTCAACATATACTCGTACAATCTCAAACACAAACACCATCAGACCCGCCAAATAACCCATCATCTCAATTAGACCAACTGCTTCACTAACTATGTTTGCTCCCCAATTTATATTAAAGCTAAAGTACTACGTATTTATAGGCAACCACCATGTTTGTAGATCATTAGTTTGGGCCGCAACGTGACGGTCATGAATCTTACCTGAAGGATTATACAAATACAAGTGACCGACTGAAGAGATCTTACAAATTGGTAGCTGAAATTTTCCTACAGAAACGTGACATCGATACCGATAACAATTTTTTTTGTATTTGTTATGGATAGAAGGTTGCTCGGGTAGTTAGAATAAGATACAAATTCAGTAAGTACACATAAATTTGGGGTTTTTTATATAACTAGCTTTTGCCCGCTTGGGCTTCACTCTCAAAGAAATTATACTATGTGCCCTTTTCTGTATTGTTTGCAACTGGTTTGCAAGGTTTTATGTTAAGGCGAGTGACACAAATAACATGCAAAATTTGTGATTACCTGCATGGGTCAAATAAATACTGGGTGTTAGGATCGGCGTAGCGAAAACTGATATCAGTGATTCAGTACATGATACTGAGGCTCTTGACGGTAGAATTTCCGGAAATAATTCATGAATTTTCCGACGGTGTGGCAATTTTTTTTATTATTGTTATGAAACAGTAACTATTGTCGACGCACTCTTAATTTTATATAAAATCCTACTTATTAAACATGTACATGACGCGTTTACTCTGACGTGACATCGGACAGCTGATATTACGAGTTTGTGTTAACATCTACATTGCTGTTTTTTTGGAAAATAGTCTTATTCTTAGCAGCTTAAAAAAGTTGCTGCAAGAAGATTATAACATCACAACTTTTTGCACAAAACCCTTGTAACAACGGCGCCTAGTAACGGTAAATTTACATTATTATTAACACAGATCAATATCCAAATATGAATGAGACAGTTCTTCTCGAAGACTCGTGGCATTTAGAATAGAATGAACTACATTTACTAAGATATAGACTAGTTTAGACCTGAACGTATAGCAAATTTATTTGTTCCTATAATTCTTTCTCATAGGAAAATACATACCTACCTACATATGCTCACGGATTTTTCCCGTTGGGGTAGGCAGAGACAACAGACCCTCTGGCTTGGACACCCGCGGTGAAGCTAAGAGAGATCCCGGGTGTGGACAAAGGTGCGAGTGCGGGAGACAGTTCTGTCTGTCTCTTGCAGTCGGGCCCGGTCGCAGGAGGAGAGGCGTGTCGGTGTTGCGTTGCCGAGCGCCCTATCGCCCGCCAAATGGGGGCGCACCATTGTTGCGTCGCGGTGAGGCCACAGAGGAAGAGGAGATGGGGTGTTGCCAGGTTTCCAGCCTCCCTATCCTTTGCGGCCGCTGGGTGTTTTGGCGGCGAAGCTCAACACATTAATCCGCCGCCAATGGGGTTTTGTTCGGGGCCCGCCTGACGGGCGGCGGCGGACTGGCGGGCCAATACGCATCGGGGGGTAGTTACGTATGCTTCGGCTATACCCGACCCTCCGACACACGGATACATGAGGTAGAGTCGAGTAGAGTTGGGGAAAGTTGGTCAGAGAAGGGAGTTGCTATTGTATAAATTATTAACTAAACATAAAAAAAAGATTATAATTACAGGAGATTTTAATATTGATACACTAAAACTCACCACTGACTGTATTACGCTTAAGAATATCTTTTCAAATTATGGATTTTATCAGCATATAGAAACACCCACTAGACAGCAATCATGTATCGATCATATTTTCAGCAATATGAAAAAATCCATTGGTAGTACCTATGATCTCTTTCTATCCGCCCACAATACTTGTCAAATCTTAACATTTCAAACACAAAAACAAAAACCAAGTATTGAGTACTGGTTTAATTATGCTAGGGATTATTCAATAGAAAATATGACTAAATTTAATACAGCCTTAAGCAGCTTGACATGGTTTGATATTTATAATGACACTGATGCTAACACAGCTTTTGAAAATTTTCATGACATATTAAATTTATTCTTTGGATTATGTTTTCCTCTCAAAAAGACTAAAATTAGTACACTCGGTTCTTCTCCAAAGTGGATTACAAAGGGTATTAGAAAAAGTAGTAAAACAAAAAGGCAACTGAAAAGATTAACTTATAATAATTTAAGTGATAAGACTAAATTGGAATATAAAACATTTAATAGAATGTTAAGGAAATGTATAACTGCATCAAAAAAGAATACAAATTACAACTACTTAAGAAAATCTAAAAACATAGGCAAAGCAACATGGCAAATCATTAAAAATAAAGTTGGAACTGTCAGCATCCCAAAACAAATTGACTGTATTAAAGAAAAAGACACCATAACAACTGATCCTCTTGACGTAGCAAAGCTATTTAATAACTTTTTTACTTCAATATCAAACAAGAGTGATTCCCAACCCAGCTATAATCACTCTTGTTATCAGCCAAGCAGGCAAAATGCGAGTATATTTTTATGCCCTGTTCAATATCTGAAATAGTAAAAATAATCAAGTCACTTAATAATAAAAAATCTGTTGGTTATGATGAGATTTCTACTTGGGTCATAAAATCGAGCATAGAAATATTATCGCCTGTACTATGTCATTTAGTAAACCTGTCTTTAGCCACTGGTACTTTTCCTGACAAATTGAAAAAGTCTGTAGTAAAACCTATATACAAAAAAGGCTGCACACAAGACATTAATAATTATAGACCTATAACATTAACGCCAATACTATCAAAAATTTATGAAAGGGTTATGCATTTCAGACTGTCAGACTTTCTAAATAAATATAGTATAATAAAAGAAGAACAAAATGGGTTTCAAAAAGGGAAGTCCACCACCTTAGCCGCTTTTTCCCTGATCAAGTCTATAACACAAGAGATCGATAAGGGCCACACAGTTACAGCAGTATTCTTAGACATGAGCAAAGCTTTTGATCTTGTAAATATTGACAAGCTACTTGACAAATGTGAGCGTTATGGCATTAGAGGTCAGGCACTAGATTGGCTTAGAAGCTATCTTTGCAATCGAACGCAATATGTAGAAATAGGACGCATAAATAATTAGCAAATTTTGACACAGTACAAATCTCCACTTATGTTTAATAGGACAGGTGTACCTCAAGGTAGTATTTTAGGACCCCTATTGTTTTTACTATATATTAATGATTTGCCAAACGTCACAAAACATAAGTGTGTACTGTTTGCTGACGATGTATCAGTCATAATACCTAATAATTCAAAAGACGATCATGAAAAAGAAGTTTATAACACACTTAATCAAATACTTCAATGGCTAAAACAAAATGACCTCAAAATCAATTTGACGAAAACACATTATACACAATTTAAAAATTATAAACAAATTCCTGCTAAATTAAATATAACAATTGAAGATGTTGACATTAAAGAAAGGAGCAATATAAAATTTTTAGGACTGATCTTGGACGAACACTGTAACTGGAAGTTGCACATGGACAATATATGTAGCAGGTTGAATAGATTTGTATATGCATTGTGACAGTTAAAAAAGGCTACAAATGAATCGGTTGCTCTTACTGCTTATCATGCACACGTTGGATCGATATTAAGATATGGCCTTTTAATGTGGGAAAACTCAACTAACATAAATAGAGCTTTTATACTACAAAAAAAATGTGTTAGGGCTATTTGCAGTGTAGGACCCTTTGAGACCTGTAGGCCACTTTTCAAAAGATTGGGTGTACTGACTTTGATTTCCATGTACATATTAGAAACAGGTTTGTTTGTAAGAAATCAAAGCAACTTATTTACTAAAACTAGTGTAAATTGTAAATATCAGCCGAGAGATCTAACAAAATTAAAATGGGAAATGAGCAAAACAAAATTACATCGTAGCAACAGCTTCATGATGATAATAAAAATCTACAACCAAATACCAAAATTCATCAGGGAACTACCTACTACCACGCAATTTAAAATAAATTTAAAAAAGTGGCTCATAGATAAAAGTTTCTACACAATCAAAGAATTCTTAGACTACAAATGAATAAATAAGTAGGTAATTAATATCGTACACACATATTTAAGAAATACATCATTAAGCTGTTAACTATTAAAAATTAGGTAATTCATATTTAGTAATATCTCGTTACAATTTTTGACATTAAGATTTTGACATTATATTTTGACATTATTGATTATTATTATTATTTTTGAATAATATTATGAGTATTATGACTTTATTTATACGGATAAAAATATAAGAAATATTGTTATATAATTAAAATTAAATGTTAACATGTCCTTGCATGTAAGATAAATATGATTATAAACTTATCCCTACAATATTCGTATGCCTGATAGAGGTGAAATGTGAACTGTACAAAATATGAACATCTATTATGTACCATTTCAATCGAATAAAGTCATTTCATTTCAAGAGTTGGATTCAGTTGGTTAGAGTAGGGAAGAGTTGGGTAGAGTTGGGCAAAAGATTTAAATTTTGATGAGCAAGACCCCGTTTGCCGGGTCATTTAGTTAATTCAATAAACAAACACACTAATAGTTATTATTTGATTAATTCGTCGCGTGCGCAGCCTCAAATGCCTTGCACAACACTAACCGCGTCAAGCTGGCGTAGGGTGCGGTACGAGGTGCGCACAAGTACAAGGTGTTCGCAATCTCGTTCCGCCCTGTGTTGGAATTATTATTTATTCAGTGCCGCATTAAGGTTGGTATACCACAGAACTAGGTATGAATAGCATATCTCAGATATACAGTTATCTCTTTCCTACACTGAACCAGATGGAAGTTATGCCTCCCGCACGACAGAGAAATTAAAGTTTTTTCTTACCGCTATAAAGACGAGACACGGACAGGGTGTTTTAAGCCCTGTTTAGCACTTATCGTGTTAATTCTACTTTCAAGCTTTTCTACCATACCCAACTCTCACTTCCATACATCAACGTGGGCACAGGCACTCCGTCATTGTGAACCGCCGATCGCGCCTCTTTTGGCACCGTCTGACCGTTCATAAATGCCCACGGTGCTCCATTTATACGATTTCCCGCAGTCACTCTCCTTTCAATATCTCCTTCACATCTTTCGTCACTTGTAAATACGCTAACGAAATAGACAAATTCTTTGACTTACAGTAAAATGAAACCAAAAAACGAAAGTCATCCTTACTGGAATCATGGTACAGCCAACTAACACAACTATAAAGAAGCAACCCAAGTTGAAATAATTTTCATGTAGCTTATGCATATGTTACATTTACCGAATAACTTTTAATATTCTGAAATCTGGCTGAAAGGCCAACGAGATTTAAAACCAAAGAAACTAAAATAACATTAGGACAACGATGATATGTTATAGTTAGTTTAATTTCCTCTGTACAGATTAAATATAATAAAAGTACTACGTCAAAAATGCATGTTACTCTACATTCGTTTACTATTGCGATTATTGGTTTGATTTGGATTATAAAATCATTTTATGTGCTTACACAAAAAATATACGCATTATTCGATTTTTATGCAAACTGGGAAATTTTGATATAGGTATCTGTATATTTATATTTTGCAAAGCCATCAATATTAACGAAGAGCCTGGGAGAAAATTCGCTTTTACACGATGATATATCGAAAATCACTCAAGAATAAGTTGCAAATTTTCCTGCTTATGACATTTTCCTTATGCACGAAATTTACGTGATAAAATATATACCTAGCATCTTTATAAATCAAAAATACAACTAACACGATTGAGCTATTGGATTAAAAAAATCTTGCCGAATTAAGAACCTAGCTCTTATTAAATAGCTTATAAATAGGTACGTATATATTGGCTAGTAACTGTCAAATAATTAAATTGAAACAAGCACTCTGTGGCAAAAAATCTTGGAAGCATCGATTACGCTTTGACAAAGATAGACAGACGATGCTTATGTGGATCATCATTCTCGGATAATTCGCAATTCTTAGGATATTTCACATAACTATTCTTCACCTGAGATGAGAAGAGGTTTCAAATGTCCTTTCAATCTAGCAAACCGTTACCCATCCCGGATCTAACATCCGTGATCATTACTTAACTTTGCAGATCTATTACGAAAGGTTGGTCAATTGGTATTATCAGCGCTGCGTGGGTTCGGCTAGTTCCTGGACTCGAGAATTAAAACAAGATTACTTCGATATCGCAAAATAATAACCTAATTTCTATATTATCTATTGAAAATTGTTGTTACCATCGTGATCAACCATGTTAATACATTTATGGACTAACCACTGGATGTCACTCAAATCAAAGTCCATAAAATCCCACTCACAGATAAACACTCGTGGACAAAATTGTCTTTGTAACAACATTTATTTATATCGTCTGGATAGTCGAGTCCCTAATGAAATCACGCCGTTGCCATAGCAACGGGGCTGTAAAATCCTAACACAGTCGTAAATTACGAGGCGAATGCGATGCAAGAATTACCATCATATATACAGGGATTTTGGCAAATCCTTCAAAAATCGCCGTTTTAATCGTATAGTCCAATCCATTTACTTTAGTCGGAATAAAGTGAATCCTCAATCGTTTCACCGTGGCGCGGTTATGTTCGTGAAATGAATTGTTATATTTATTGACAAGATTACTGGACTCGGTTGTTTGCACGTTGACGCGTGCGAATCGTGAGATGGCCAGAAATCGCTTATCGTTTTTCGGTTCATTACTCGGTTTATTTTATAAGAACGAGCATGGTAGCACAAAATATATTAATGTTGAGGCGCAGTGATCTGTCTACGATGAAATGAGTTAAAATTCACCAGTGAAATTTACTTACGTGTACGCGAGTGATGTTCTGCTTCTCGTTAAGAGGAGACGTTTTCAATAAATCCAAACAGATTTATTTGGGTAATTCATCAGAGGCAAAATTTTCGATGTCTATGGGAATATATAATTAATATTTCTGTAACCAACTAACAAAACGATCTGTATTTTTTTTTGTTGTACAGTTTAGCTTTATCCCTATCTTGGACAAATGACATATTTGAATTAACGACAGTCTAGATACAAAATAAAAATATTTGAACCTCGTTCTTCTGATTCAAATGACTTAATAGTCGATGTTGCATTTTCCCTTTGATAAATCAATATAAATTAATATATTATCGAGAGGAAATGAATAGCCTCCTTATAAAAAAATGTGTTTTAGTTATAAATACCTTAATTTGTTTATAAATAAGAAGATAAGAAGTGTCCGGCGTGTAATACTGATTTATATGGCGTAAGCTGTTCTTGACCGTACTTGGTCGGGTAATGATTATGAGAGTCTGGTTTCCCGTGCTGGGGGAAGCCAGTCGTGCTACGGACGAGCTAGAAGGTGTACCTGGGGCTGGATGGCTTAGATCCCGCTGCTCATTACAAAGGTAAATAGCTGATTCATCTGTGCTTGGTTCAGGTGGGATGCTGATAACAATGCCTACGTTATAAACCTTATTTTATTATTTTGCAACTTCAGTCTGCGTTTCGAGACTTCGAGAGACGCTTTTAAGTTATAGATTCGTGTAGAAAAGTGTCAATACTAAAGTCTGCATGTATGATGAGTTATGCGTGATTGCAGGCAAAATCCTGATTCAATTGTGCTTGATTCGTATGGTCAAAACAGCATATGTATCATATGACTATTGAGTTGTACACCGAAACGAATCAAACAGAGAGAATAATATATTGTAGCAATTAAGTTCAATATTTAGTGGACCTAAAAGAATTGAATGTATTACAAATATCAGCAAAAGTTATTTTTTTTGTTATATTACAATATTCTCGCTTGCCCATAAAACACAACTTTTTAGAGTTTCAAAAGTGCTTTTCTAGGCGATATGATCACTGTAACTATTTTCATATACAAGAATATTATACTTGTTAAATATGATTGTTTTATTAATAAAGTTTTTCATTTTAATTTCTGTTTCTGATTCATTTGGGCACATAATATTTGAACGTTGATGTCTTGAAAACTTCTTTATAAAAACGAGTCCCTCATTCAAATATATGTTCTTTGGTATACCTATTGTCATATGAACATGCACTACAGAGCTGAAAGTGAAATTAAATTTTGGCCAGATGAATCAGTCGAAGAATGAAATTTTGAAGAACTACCTATTTATATAGCACGATATAAGGATACCTACTTCTCAGAAACTTATGAACGCTACTGAAAACGCCATACATGTATCAAAGCTTTCGACTGATTCAATTAAGATTTCCATCGACACGCTATGACGAAGAAGAGTACCTACTTCTTCAAAGAGCTTTATTTATCATACGTCGTCATTATGTAGCAATGCCTGCACAATTTATTTACATGATTAAGTATGACTGTACAAGGAAAATTAGCTGCAGAGCAATAAACTCCCCTTTGTTTGACAGGGCAGGCATTATTTTTGTTTTGAAGTACATTGCGCCAGGACGTCGTCGCGGAATATTGGTTTAGACAAATCCTCTTATACTTGGCAATGTCACGTTTCCTAATATTTTCGATTATACACGGTCACTGATTAATTATTAGGCTGTTTGTGTATAAAGCTCATAAACACAGTGACATAATTATGATAAATCATTTGATCTGTTTTAGATAACTGGACTGGGCATTAGCACTTTTGAATTTACATAATAATTTACGATTACTGAATTCCTTAATAGCTTAAATTCAGCATTATGCTAATATTATATCGGATGATATTAGGACTTCGTCTTGGAACCCTGGCTCCATTTTGTACGGTTTCTGGATCTGAAAGAATATGTGCTCTGTTTTGCGATACTGCTGCCTGAACTTCGCAACTACACCCCGCAAAGTATAGCAATATTGTATGGTTAATAGCCGCTCGCTTGCTTTCGATTTCAACAAAACCGTCGAACTTTGCTCACATAATAGGTACGAGTACAGTTTTGCGGCTGCAATTACTTGCAGTGTTGAAATCACTTTAAAATTATGACGCATTCATTATTATACATATAGGTTTCAGGGGTCGATTATTAACGTCATCAAATCAAACTACCCTTACAAATTAAGATGATTACTAGATTTACAGGCATTAAATAGCGCGTGAAATCAAATTGAAGAATATATTAAAAATAAATCCATGATTACGAAACAAATAGAAAACCAAATTAAAACCGAGCTTATCGCGTGTTTGATTGGGTCTGGACAAATAGAAAGCAGAGACGTCGGTTTGATGTTCCAGTATACTCTGGTTCAAAATAAAAGCCCATTGAAATAGAAAATGTTTTTTTTACTCTTATTGCATGTATAAGTTTAATACTAGCACGCAATTTCGTACGGATTGCGTTTTAGAACGTATAGTAATCTGTGTTGTGTTATATAGTTGACATGTGGCAGCGTGTCCAGCCTAGTCTGGCAGCTTTATTACGCGGACTGTTAGGCCTCTTTCATGAGGCATGAGAGCTTTTTAACGCGCGTTAAAAAAGCTTTCAACGATGGCGTTGGCGCTTTCGATGACAGCGTTTATACGACCCCTTTAAAATCGCTCTTGTCTCCAGTTCCATAAAGTCTATGCCATTTAACGCCCAACGCTTAGCGTTGAAAAAAAGTCGCGTTTTAAAAGCACTTCTTTTGCCTGCCCTGTTCCCATATTACTTGGGGTCGGCGCAGAATGTCTTTTTCTTCCATTCTCTCCTATCAGCCGTCATCTGATCATTCACTCCCTTTTCATTCATATCGTCCTTCACACAATCCATCCATCTTTTCTTTGGTCTTCCTCTTGCCTTATATCCCTCAACTCTCATATTCATCACCTTTCTAGTCACATGCTTTTCATCCCTCCTCATCACATGCCCATACCACGATAAACGATTTCCTTTCAGTTTTTCTTGCACCGGTGCAACTTTCAAACTTCCCCTAATATACTCATTTCTAATTTTATCCATCCTTGTCACCCCACACATCCATCTCAACATCCTCATCTCTGCTACATGCAATCTTCTTTCATCCGTCTTCTTAACGGCCCAGCATTCCGATGCATACAGTGCGACAGGTCTTATAACGGATTTGTAGATTTTGCCCTTTAGTTTATGAGGCATCCGTGGGTCGCAAGTTGTTCCTGTGACCTGTCGCCATTTCATCCAACCTGAGTTGATCCGGTGCGTGACATCGCGGTCTATTTCTCCATTCCCTTGTATAAGTGACCCGAGGTACCGGAAGTCAGAGCAGACTGATATGGGCTCTCCAGCAAGGGATATAGACACAGGACCGGAGAGACCGCCGAAGTCGCAAAACATGTACTCAGTTTTGCTTTTACTGACTTTCAGGCCTACACTCTCCAGTCTTTGCCACCAAGTTGTCAGCCTGTTCTGGACCTCAAGGCCACTCTCGGCAATCAATACAATGTCGTCGGCAAATAGCATACACCAGGGAGCCTCTTCCTGTAGGTCCGCCGTAAGGGCGTCCATTATTAGCAGGAAGAGGTAAGGGCTTAGAGCCGACCCTTGGTGTAAGCCTACAGCCACATTGAAGTCGCCGGTATTGCCCACTGTGGACCGGACATGGGTTGTACATCTACTGTACATCGCACGGATCAACTGTACATACTTCCCAGGCACTCCTTTCTTCCTAAGGGCCCACCACAAAACCTCACGTGGAACTCGATCATATGCCTTTTCGAGATCCACAAAAACCATGTGCAAGTTTTTGTGTGCACTTCTGTACTTTTCGCATAGTTGGCGGATCGCGAAAATGGCGTCTGTTGTACCTCGACCAGGCATAAAACCGAATTGGTTTTGTGAAATTACACTCTCTTCTCTCAATCTTCGTTCAATCACTTTCTCCCATGCTTTCATACTATGTGAAATTAGCTTTATTCCTCTATAGTTGTTACACTCCAGCACATCCCCTTTGTTTTTGTAGATGGGCACCAGCGAACTGCTACACCATTCGTCAGGTATAGTTACCTCCATTAACAACTTATTGAAGAATAAAGCTAACCACTTCCATCCGTCTACCTGCAGTATCTTCCACACTTCAACTGGTATTCCATCCGGCCCCGCTGCCTTTCCATTCTTCATTCCATTTATTACTACTCTTACTTCATCCTCACTAATCTTTCTTATTAGCCCTTCATTCACAGGTATATGCTCAAGTACACCACTCCAGTCATTCTCTTCATTCATTAATCTCTCAAAGTAATTCCTCCATCTATCCTTGATTTTCTCGTCCGCGGAAAGCACCGTTCCAGTTTCATCTCTTACACACTTTATAAGACATACATCCCTTGCTTTCCTCGCTCTAGCTTTAGCGAGCCGGTATAAATGTATTTGGCCCGCAGGACTATCTAAGTTATTATAGAAGCCCTCCTGGGCTGCTGCTTTTGCTAGTGTAACGGCTTTCTTAGCTTTCTTCTTTAACTCCACATACTCTCCCTTCTTTTCTTGTTTCAGTCTGACATTAATTTCATCCATTTTAAAAGCACTGTCAAACGAAAATTTCAATATAGGAACACGTGAAGGTACACAAAAATTATTCACAACTAACATGTTACAAGATATTTTGCACGGAAGGGTCACATTTGACCCTTCGTGTCGTAAAACCGTTTACCCTGGCTGATAATAAAAATGAAACGCAGTTGCAAATCCAAGCGTACTGATTTTTATACTGTCTCGAGTGAAAGTTTACTCATTAGCCTCTATTACTAATTAAATTTAATTAGTGAGTGGAGTGATCAGTGCATGTACATGAAGGAAAAATACGTAAGTTCTACTATTTACCTACATCCGTATTTCAAAAGACTTACATGTATATAATTGGAACGATGACACAGAAAAAAAATATTCAACTGCTGCTAGTTTTTAATAGTTACTATTAAATACTTTATTTTATTTTAAGGTAAAATATAGATTTTTAGTATGCTATTGTGTATGCACACACATAATTTTCTATTTTTGTATGGTAAAATATTACTCTTTCTACTTTTTCACTGATTTTCATATCTATATAGAGTAGATAAATAGTTTGTTTATTAATCGATTCAATCACACCATCATATTATTATATAAAAACAGCATGTTTTGATAATATGTTGCTTTGATTTATTTTCATTCATTCGTTTGGATGTTTGGAAAGCAAGGGACATACGATTTGACATAAATGTGCTCTGAATACAACATCTTAAAACTCTTGTTTGAATATAGTATTCGAAGATAAATGTTTTACATATGTGTTAAAAACTATAATAACAACTTATATTAAATAAATGTTTTTACGGTTATTATAAATTAAATAAACATACATGTCTATGAAGACATGTATGTTTATTTAATTTATAATAAGCATATTATAGTTAAAGTAGCATATTATGTCGAGGAATGTTATTATTTGGGAACTTTTTCTTACAGAATAATGGCTGATGAACCACAGTGCAGTAGTGGTTTGACAGGAATTGAGTATATATCCTCTGAAAGAGGTAGACCAATTTTGGGTATCAGTTATATATGAAGAAAAAATACAAAAATGGCTCATTTTATTGGAAATGCACTCAAAGAAATACTTGCCATGGAAGTATCACAATTCAAGAAAACAGAATCTTAATAGAAACACCTCACTTATGTACACCAGATACAACAAAAAATGAGCTCAAGAAAGCTCTAAATTCATGCAAGAGTAGAGCAGCCAGAGGAAACGAGTCACAACTAAATATATTTGACGAGGAAATGAGGGAATTTAAAGACAAAGGACTAGACTTTGTACAAAATATTCCCGACTTCCAAAACCTTAGACATGGACTCTATAGCGCAAGAGGAAAAAAGCAAATGGTGCCAATCGGCTGATTTTTAAAAAAGCAGAGGAAGTAGTTGTACCTAAAAATATGAAGACTTTTTAATATGTGATGAGAATTTTAATATTTTCTGTGGTAAATGAGGTGACAATGTCAAGTTTCTCCGATTTCTTTTTAGATGGAAATTTTTAATTCCTTCAAAATTTGTAATTCATCCATTTGTTCAGCTATTTAGTATTCACGCTGATATTGGAAGTTCTACCACCAGTACAAATGTTGTACCGTTAGTATTTGCGCTGCTTTTAAATAACAAGCAAGCTACTTACGAAATTCTATTTCATATGCTTAAAGCCCGTTTTCTCAATTGGTGTCCACGTCAGTTTACCATGGATTTTGAGATGGCAATACAAAACGCGGCACAAAAAGTTTTCCCAAATACGCTAATTTCTGGATGTTATTTCCATTTTTTGAAATCCCTGTGGAAGAAAGCAAAACACTTGGAACTCAAATCTAGACTACATAAGCGACACGTTGCCCTTTGCGCCTCACTAGCTTTAATACCAAAACAATATATAGATGACGGTTGGCTTTATATCATAGAGGACTGCCCTCAAACCTCAAAATAATCTAATTTCAGCTTTTAATGATTAATTTGTCGAGAACTGGCTCGATAGTAAAACTATAGCCAGAAATTGGAATGTATATGGACAACGTCATCGGACGACTTATCTTGTAGAAAGTTGGCATTCCAAAATTAATCGTTAAATTAATGGTAGAAATAAACCAAATATTTTGCAATGTTTAGACACCTTACATAAAGAAGCGAATTTATCAAAAAATAAAATAGATCAGGTGCAAAGGGTTGTCCAAACAAATTTAATAATTGGACTCCTGAATCGATTGAAAATGAAGCGAGAATAAATTGCATAATTAGCCAATTTTTTGAAAATCAGATTTCACTAGGCCACTGCATGGAAAAGCTATGCATATATTCTTAATTTAAAATGAAAAAACAAATATAAGATTAGTTTGATACTAAAATAATGTTGATTTGTTTAATCTTCAATAATTATTGTGATTTTAGTCATTTTTTGTTATTGTAGTTATAGTTTTAGACCAGGGTAGATAATTTTTGAAGTAAAATAAAATTACAGTAGGATGAAACCCATTGGATAAGGCAGAGAATATAGCGATCATTAAAGGAAAAATAAATTACGGGCGATCTGAGGTCAGGAAGTGGATGGGGTTGCGACTTTAAGAGTAAAAAAGGGTTAATCTGGATTGCCAGCAAAACTACAAGTACTACGGGAAAAACGTCAATGGCAAAGTTGTAGGTAATAAAAAGATCTAAAACTTTTGTATTTACACTTTATTCACGCAACGTCATAATTTATGTGAAAAATTCAAATAACCAAGTTTTTGGTTTTTTATTTTTAACTTTTAAAATAGTTTTTTCTTTTACACGAAATTTTGTGAAAACTTGCCTTTTTATGTTCCAAACACACTGTTAAAGTTTTTTATTAAAAAAATTTATTTTTACGCCTTATTTTGACTTAATATCGAAATAAAACCCTAATTTTCAATTGAAAATTCTCACGTCAATATATCAGCTTTTTTTTTAATTGTTCGGCGTTTTGTTCGTTGAAATCTCTACTTTCTGATGGTGTGAATAAAATATACATTACTAAGGTAAACGTCCTCAGAAAATCCAAAGAAATGAGACAACCTCGAGACCGGTTTCATACCTCGAAAGGAAAAAACGGAACCCTTATAGGATCACTTTGTTGTCCGTCCGTCTGTCAAGACCCTTTTTCTCCGGAATGCGTGGAGGTATCAAACTGAAAATTTATACTAAATACTCGAATCTACGGTTCCATAGAGCTGTAAAAAAATCAAACTTCTAATCTAACGCAATCAAAAGATACAGCCGTATATGCTGCAAATTGCAGCATATTTTCAAACTCGCATTTTAATCAAAACCTACAGGGTACTTCCCGTGAACTCAGAATCTTGAAATTTGGTACGAAGCAACGTCTTATATCACTTATAATGGCAAAATTGCGAAAACGGTAAATTTTTTGTTACAGCATATAAAAAAATAATTTTAATAAATTTAAAGTTACTACCCCTTTCTCTTGAACGCGTGGAGGTATTTAATTGAAATTCATATCAAATAATCAGGTATATATAACAACGTACAGGTTACTTCCCGTGAACTCAGAATCTTGAAATTTGGTACGAAGTAACATCTTATATCACATATGAAGGAAAAATTGCGAAAACCGTAAATATTTAGTTATAGCATATAAAAAAATATTTTTAATAAATTTAAAGTTACTACCCCTTTCTCTTGAACGCGTGGAGGTATTAAATTGAAATTCATATCAAATACTCAAGTATATAACACCGTTATGCTATAACAAAATCAAGCTTCTATGTCAACGCAATCAAAAGACAGAGCAATATAAGCATATTTTCAAACTCGCGCCTACTCGCAAGTGAATCAAAACCTACAGGGTACTTTCCTTGAGCTCAGAATATTGAAATTTGGTACGAAGCAACGCCTTATAGCACATATAAAGGAAAAATTGCGAAAACCATAAATTTTTAGTTACATCATATAAGAAAAATATTTTTAATAAATTTAAAGTTACTACCCCTTTCTCTTGAACGCGTGAAGGTATTAAATTGAAACTCATATCATATACTCAAGTATATAACACCGTTAGGCTGCAACAAAATCAAACTTCTATGTCAACGCAATCAGAAGAAAGAGCAATATAAGCATATTTTCAAACTCGCGACTACTCGCAAGGGAATCAAAACCTAAAGGGTACTTCCCGTGAACTCAAAATCTTGAAATTTGGTACGAAGCAACTTCTTATATTACTTATAAAGGAAAAAATGCGAAAACCGCAAATTTTTTGTTACATCATATAAGAAAAATATTTTTAATAAATTTAATGTTACTACCCCTTACTCTTGAACGCGTGGAGGTATTAAATTGAAATTCATATCAAATACTCAGGTATGTAACACCATTAGGCTATAACAAAATCAAACTTCTATGTCTACGCAATCAAAAGAAAGAGCATTAGGTATAATCATATTTTCAAACTCGCGACTACTCGCATGGGAATCAAAACCTACCGTAAACTCAATATCTTGAAATTTGGTACGAAGCAACGTCTTATAGCCCAGATAAAGGATGCGGAAGGCTGAGGACCGTGTGCTGTGGTGCGTGTTGGGAGAGGCCTATGTCCAGCAGTGGACTGCGATAGGCTGATTGAGATTGAGATTTCAAATAATTACATAGTCTTCAAACCTTTTTGCTAATTATTTTGTACTTTATAAGTATTTTTGTAACAGATTTCTAATAGTCACTAAAAACTTTGTAAATCAATAACTTTGATAAAAAATCTTACCATCATTCATCAGCAGACTTTTGCAAGGCTGCTGCAAGGCTGGTATAGGTATTTAAGTTATATTATAAAATAAGCGATATATGTTAATATAAAATAAAGGATGACTGATTACAAACCCCTTTTTCTTTAATTTATGCTCCTCCAGCTTTCCATACTGTAATGTTATGGATTTCATTTGGCAATAAAAATACCATAACTATGACTATTGAACTTTTACTTATATACCTACAGGTTTGTACGGAACCCTCGGTGCGCGAGTCCGACTCGCACTTGACCGGTTTTTTTTAATAATAATGTACAGTTTTGAGGTATTTATTAAAATTAACACTTTAATTAGGTACTCGAAAAACGTAAGATTACATGCTACATTGATAAATAAGAACTTAAAAATAGATATATACAACTAAAATTAGCAACTAAATAAGTTAATATTTAAGAAGACATAATATACAATATTTTGAGAAAGTTATAGAATCTTCTTTAAATTATAGCGTAGACTCCTATTTATTGCTATTTTAAGATAATAAATATATACCTAAGTGACCCACAGACAATTTGAGCCCATCAATAATAGTTATAATTTATTAGATTTAAGTTATTACGATTTTGCAAGTAGTTGGTTAATATACAAAAAGAATATGTTGATTTATCTAGTCTTCAATAATGACTGTGATTTTAGTACTTTTTTTTGTACTGTTATAATTTTTTAGATTTAAGTTTATAATTTTTTGCATGTATGTAGTTGGTAAATATACAAAAAAATAAGAAGTGATTATTTAGATATAAGTGTTGACGGCATAGAATACAAGTGTCACCACCCCCTATCTTTCCGTGGGTGTCGTAAGAGGCGACTAAGGGATAACACGATGCAAATACAATCTTTGCGTAGAGACGGAAAACTCGATATCAAACCCTATACCTCGTTGGTCTCGCGGCATAGATGTGCGCGTGGGATCGGGAGGTCCCGGGTTCGATTGCTGGGTCGGGCAGAGTTATTGGGTTTTTCTTTCACGAAATTCTCAGTAGCAGCACGGAGTCTGGAAATGTGCCCGGTACGATAATAGGCTCGCCTCTTATTACGTGGGACTAAAGTATATCTGGCGAAAAGTGGGTGTAGAAATACACTTCTGCCTACCCCTTCGGGGATAAAAGGCGTGACGATATGTATGTATGTATGTATGTACTGTTGATATGTGTTCTATTTTTTTGCATATTTTATATTTAATGTTGATTTATGTGATGGTCCATCAAGGCTGATATTTCTAGAAGAGTTGTATTTTGTTAGTTTCTAGGACATTGTGATTTTGCATGTGTATTAGTAGTTAGTAAAAATGTTGGTTCTACATAGTTGATAAAGACTGATTTTAATTTTTATATTTCTTTTACACAAAGTTATTGTGATATTGCATTATTTCTTAGATCGCTTTGACTGTACAAAATACTAACAATTAATTGTTATTTTTGTTATATTGGTATTGATATTTGGTTATTTGTTTGTACACTGGATGTAAATTAATCTAAAATTCAGTTATTACCGGGATTTTATTTAAATAGTTACACAGTTTTATTTTACTGCATAAAGATATTATAGTTATCATATATTTTGCTAAATATTTACAAATGTACAAGAAACATGGACAACGCCGCAGAGGCCGGCCCAGAAAAAGGTGGCGAGACGAGCTGGAAGAAACCAAAAGTTGATTAATTATTTTGAAGACTGACTTAATGCGTAGAGCCTAGAGGCATTTTATTAAACTTAGGCCCTCTTTCACGACCTCTAAGTAAGCGTTACCTTCCAAGTAAATTCAAAATTAGAACGAAATTTGTATGAATTTATTTGCCAAGTAGTTTAACCAGAACTTACTGGACAGTTGTGAAACAGGCCCTAAATCTTATTTGAAATAAACATGATATCTACCGAATAACTATATTTTTTATTTTACCCTTTTCTGCGCGACTGTACCAGGACTACCAAGCTGCAGTATACACATATACATGTACTTATATTAGAAGAATTAATAAAAATAAATATTCTTCAGGGGACGAATGGGCCCCTCAAAAGTTGCAGGGGACGAGTGGCCACAGGGTGCGAATCTTAGGGGACGAATGGTCTCTGACCCGCCGAATCCACAACTTTTATGCTGGGGGACGAATTTTAGGCGAATCTTAGGGGACGAATGGGCTCTGACCCATATTTTCCTGTAGATTTTTTATTGGTTTTCCTGATGCGTAGATTAACTATTAAGGAGTTATTATTATACGTATTTAACTTAAAGCCCAATTTATCCATATTATGTGTTGTTACGATTATTAATTGCTTAGCAACCATGTCGAATCGCTACCGTTATAATACTTGCCATTAAGTTAGGCAGTTATAGGCCCTCTATACCTGATAGTGTTCTCAAATGGAACTCGAGTTAATATAATGTTTGAAGAATTCCCTTTATCCCTTTCAGCTCCTATCATCCACCCTGATTTAATTTTATTTGCGGCGATTTCAAAACAACAAATTTAGGTTATTCATTATTTTGAGAATACTATCAAATATAATATATAATAAAAAAATACCGAAGCAAAATAATCGATGAAACACCGCAACATTTACGAGTATGTACCTTCACTCAGCCAGATAAATGAAGTGTTTACGTTAAAAAAATCACAGATTCAGTTTCGGTCTATACAATAATGGTAACCACAAATCCTCGCTGAGCCCTTTTTTACGCGTCGCTTACGTCATTGCCCGCACAATTTCGGGACGCGAATTCAATGTAGTTTTCTTCACTAGATATATTTTTGATAGTAGGTAATAAATTTAGATCGTACAAACATTTAAGTTATTCCGAAGTGCTTAGAATATTAAGTAGCGCTGTTTGTTTTATATTATGAGGATTAGCGTAGTGCCGAAAAATTGCCGCTTTGACCAGACATTGGTCACGTTTAAAATATTTTTATAAAATATTTATATAGGTACTATTTGCTTATATTAATTAAGGTCGCACCAAAGACGCCGAATATAAAAGCGGACTGGCTCATGAAGGGTTGCGTAGTAGAGATATCCACATTATGTTCACCTAACAAAATATCACTTTATTGCCAGCAAAATAAATGTTACTTATGTTAACGGAACTATATCATGTCGGTAATACATTAAAAATAAAGGTACTTATATACCTCGTATTTGCCTGATAATTATTTGCTTAAAATTATAGTAGGACAATTAACAAAAACAATATTGATCATACACTGCGTGAATTTCGACGTTGGAAATCATGTAGAAATGTTCTCTTAGCTTTTGGCGACAAGACGCGCTTGTTCTCAGTACATGTATTTTAAAAACTTGTGTCGTCTACTTAAGCAAATACACTGTCACCTTACGCTTCTTGTTCTAAGAGGATATCCGTGCTCTGAATGTATAAAAGCAGACTTTATCATAAAATAAAAGCCCTCGCTATGCCGCGCGATTTTCTTTGAGCAATTTGTGTGATACAATCGAAAACGTGTAAAATGTGTATTGCGTATTACATACTTATCCAGTACAAGATGAAGTCTTTTAGATAATTATTCCACAGTTATAAGTGTGTCGTGCGCAGAATCGATAAACTTGTAATTAATAAATTTTTCTAGTAGGTATATCTTAGGATTACTCGCAGCTCGGGCTTTTTGACTATAAGTAAGCGGATTTGTGAAGCCTACATGTCAGTTTCACAAATCGAACTGAATTGTTTGTATGTTTGTCTGTCGTTTGAATACTAAGTTCACCTATACCAAATTCTAGTGCGAGATATATCAATAAAATCAAATAAGAGAAAAATACTCAAAAGTGAATACGGCTGACCATTATAGATTACAATCCACATTTAGAAAGATTTCGCTCGTAAGAAGGTACCAATTTAGCACTTTTCAACAGCAAACCATTTCATATTTTATACGTACTAGAAAACCAACACAATTTTATTTACCACACTCAAAAGTAATACCAATATATCAAGAGATCGGCATGAATCAGATCATAAAATCTTCAATACTACACAATTCTACGGAATAAGCTCATCAATTAATGGTATATGACTGAAATTCGAATGAATGTAAATGCGAAGCGATACGCTAGCTTAAATTCTAGTATGAAAAACGTATTGGCGCTATTCCCGATTGTTCCATCGGCATTGGGTGTTTAAGTCAATATGGATTTTGTATCCATATTAAGTTTGACTAACGTACCTTTAAGCTTGATAAACCTGTATTTGGCAATGACTTTGAATAAGGACAACGTAGCTATGTCTGAAATTCAGTCAACCCACGCTTGATCTACGTAGTGGACCATGCACTTTTCTCATAATGAGAAGACGCCCAGCTAAGCAGTGGCACAGTTTATAAAGTAATAATAATATTAATAATATTCGACCACATTCACACAACATCATCTAGTCCCAAACCAAGCAGAGCTTGTACTATGGGTACTAGACAATGGATAAACATACATATATACTTGTTTTTTTTTGTAAATACATATTATACATAGAAACACCCAGACCAAGACTAACATCCATGTTCACGATGATGAGCGTTGTTGATGAGCGGGAATCGAACCCGAGGGAAAGTGAGTGGATAACGATTATGAATGTATCTACGTAAGTGATTTTTGCGTCAACACTCATATGAGTTCCTTTTTAGGAATTTTCTTTTCTTTTTATCACGAGCTGTACTTAGTGCATACTAGAGTGAAATTCTATCTATAGTTAGTGCACATCGTAATCAAATTCCTTATTATAAAAGGAAGTGCATTGCATCATGTAGTTGTGTTGTGTTGCTATTTCTTTAATGCCTGATTTCATCGTCACAATGTTTTGTAAGAGTTGCTGAGTGAAATCGGTTGTGTTTGACTAAACAAAAAAAAATTCTATTGTTCATTTGAATTGCAAATTCAAACCAAAGAGACATGAATATCAATACTTTTCTCTACTTAATGTGATATTAAGCTCGTAATTAGATGCGACTGGTCTTCAAGGCAAAGAAAATCCCTTTAATAGTTGAACTAGGCTACTCGTAGCTCCAGTTTAAACTATTTTTTTTTATACCACCGTACTTTTCTGTTATGCTTTTAAACAACTTTTCTTTTGCTTTCGCATCAATCTTACTTATTTTAAAACCTTCGTGGTCTTACGCTTATGAACTGTCCGCTTAGATGAACTTTTCTTGAACGAACATTTTAGATGACTTGACGTGATGTATGATGCGGGAAAGTAATCCCACTATTGATTCCTTCAAAACATGTTTTCCAGTCGCAGTACTTTTGGTGTGTGGGTACATTTCAACATACATTTAAGTAGACATACAATACAAATAAACCCTTAGAGCAAAAAGATTAAATTGAGGCCCAAGACCGAGAAAATGCGAAGCCGGACTTTAATCTGCGCGATCCTGTCCTAAACATAAACCCAATAAATAACGGGATAAAGACAATAAATAAAGAAGAAAGCCTTAAACAACCCGTAAATATGTTCGACAGTAAACATTTGATTCAGAACTTGAGATAGAAATAAAGTTGCCGATACAAAATTCTTGTTTACACAAAACTTTTCGGAAGGGTTTACGGTTGTGTACCTGTTCGAATACCGATAATCCCAAGTCCTTCCGAACATTTATACAATTCAAAAGCAAAGGGACATAATATATATCAAATAAATGGCAACGTCTTTGAGTATATAAATAAGGACATCGCTTTTTAAGTGAACTTTGGCATGAAACTACAGGTAGTAAGTATGGTACCGTGGGAAGCCAGCTGAACATTCCTGAGCAGTAGTAAGCTAGAAAATGAAGAGAGAATATACACATATTATATCATAGACAATACTAAGGAATAAGCAAAGTTATAAGCTTGGCTATTTTAGGTCCGAATTAGGATAACGTACAACAGTAATTACGCTTTATTTATTTATTTATATTTATTTGACACATCAACAATGTACATGTCATCCATTACAGTAATATATATGAACATCCATCACAGTAAGAACATTTCTGACATGTACATCAATTACAGATGTGTGCAGCTTTATATTCTTAACTAGCGACCCGTCCCGGCTTCGTACGGTTGTACTTTTATTTTTTAAATATCTATCTATATCGTCACGCATGTCCCCCAATGGAGAAGACAGATACTATGCAACGCAACATGCTCTACCATGATCATATTCTAGAAATAAATACAGCCTTTGTTACTCAGAGATAATGTCGCATTTTAATGGTGCAAGAATGTTTAAAATCGGTCCAGTACTTTTTAGTTTATTCGTGACAAACATACAAAAATACAAATCTTTCCTCTTTATAGTATAGAAGAAGATGTGTAAAGAGCGCATTAGCATTGAGCTCAAATCGGAACAGCCTTGCGAAGTTAGCTAGTTTTACAATATTATGTTATTTATTTTTGCATTGGAGATTCCTAGATTAACTTATAAACTAAAGAATGGAATATGTAAGCTTCAATTTATAAATGAAGAATGTGTCGAGTAGACATTTTAGAAAAATAAAGAAAATTTTATTCCATTTATTTTGGTACAAACCTAACATGAAAAATCAAATATAAACAGTCCAATAAATATTCTCATGTTCGTCAATATACCTACAGTAAGTAAAACACCAAAAGTGAAAGCTAGAAAATGTATAGGTACGCAGAAAACGCGGAAGTTGTTTGCGGTAAATTCTGACAAGAGTCCGTTACTCGTAAGGCCTCACGTGGATAAAATAAAGTTTATTACGTAAGAGCTGTTTTATAGACGTCGTCACTTTAGATCTAGCTGCTTGTGACTTTTATTGTCCTTAGCGGTTTCTCAAGGAACAATTATGGAAGGACAAGCACTGTTTGGTTTAATGTTGTTTGGTATGTAGGTACAACCTTCTATTGAATGTACGAATGTATTATGGATAACACATAATTATGTAAGTAACTACTTGACTATATTATTGTCATCGTGTGAGACGAACTATATTATAAAATTTAATTTGTAAGCCATTTTCTCATGGAAGTACCTAATGTAAATCTTTATATGAGAACTAGCTTTTGCCCGCGGCTTCGCTCACGTTAAATGCGGGTAACACAAAACTCCTTCATCGTTCGATAGTAATTTTCGTTTTAATCCTGTTCATAGGGACTAATAAGAAATATAACCGCAAGAAGTATTTAAAACATTTCTGTAAACAGTATTTTTAGAGTTCCGTAGTCAAAAATGGCTAAACATGGAATCCTTATAGACGCGCTATGTCTATCAGTCTATCCATATATCATAGCCACTTTATGACGAAACTATTCAGTTTACACATTTGAAAATTGGTAAGTAGATGTATTCTATGCGCCGCTTTACGATGTTATAGAAAATAAAAATATTGAATATTAAGGGGGGGCTTTTCATACATGGAACTGATGTGGAAAATGGATTGTTAAAAATTACTTTGAGGTTCCTAAAACCAGTGTTTCTCAAAGTCAATCGTTTAAAAGATATACGGTTCCAAAGTGGTAAAATGGGTGTGTGTGTCCCTCTTACTTTTAAAGTAAGAGGGGGACAAATTAAAAAAAAAATACATGCTGCAGATCGGTATAAAAACCTCCAACGAAAATTGGTTTGAACGATCTGTAGTCAGCAGTTTTTGAAATAAATCACATCTGAAAAACCGCAAATATAGCTTTATCGTTTATACAATTACTATTAATATTTAGTCGAAGGTAATGGCTATGGTAAGTGGATACCTCTACTACGGAACCCTTCATAGCGAATAGCTTTTATAATGTTTTATCCTCGGTGTTACTTGTAGCCATTTGCCACTACAAAGCTTTGGTGCATTAAGATTCCGCATCAACAGGACTGGAACACCAACGTTCAGTCTCAAGTTGCGTGTAGGTACTCCTGATTATTGTAAGGAGTTCAGAAACTCTATAAGGTACGAAGAAACTCAGCCAGTATTCATGACATTATCTACTGAAAGGTGCTCAACAACATCACTGTGCATATAGTCAAATGTCAAAGCCAAGGTCCGACATACATCACATATACACTTTCGCATTTATAAGTAGAGAATATTGGTTCAGCCGGTTTAGCGTGAAATTGATATATGTAGGTATACATACATACACATTTTCGCATTTATTCCTTATATTTTTAGGTATTAGCCATGGCTATTACAATAATTATAAGTTTATATAAGTAAGCGAACGAAGTAATGACAGTGCACCATATGACAATGTATAATGTGACAGTAGTGACAGATAGCACATGCGCAGTAAGTAGTCAATTATTACAGCGCATGCGTTCTTACTGTCAATAGGTAGGAGGTTTGTCCCTACAAACTTCGACCCTCTCTAAAATCCCTCCCAGATTACTTTTTGCATTTTATTGTATCCTATGTGTTTTTCCTGGTTCTGAGCTACCTCCCCACCATTTTCAGCTATATCGGTTCAGCCGTTCTTGAGTTATAAATAGTGTAACTAACACGACTTTCTTTTATTATATAGATAAATGTCTTTAAACCTAAACCTAACCTTTTTGTATTGTTATTTATTATACTGATAAAGCTGCAAGAGTAAACTTGACTAGTTGACTAACATTTGGCATAGTCTATTTTATTTTTACACCAGTGTTACCAAAGCATTTATTTACAAAGTAAGTAATCACAGATCCCAGCTTGATATTCTTAACATCAGAATCTTTAATTGGTCGCTCTTCTTATTTCATCCGGGCCAAATAGGCGTAATGAACTTATATTTATTTGATAAAGAGGTTTCTAGTTTCACGAGTTCACTGAAAAGTTATTTCCATAAAGCTTTGTGCGTATAAATAGTTAGTCTGTGCTATTTTCTTATCAAGGCCAGGAACGTATAATGGCTTTAAGGCTTCCTTTATATATCTAATTTTAATTATAAAGAGTTCTTGGTATGAAGTAATCAAACTGAGGACGTCAATAAGAGCTCAAATTGTGTAGGTAGTCAAATTGCTTCAACTGAAAACGTTTGCCTGAAGGGCAAAATACTAAAATAGCAAAGCCACGTGGCACAAAGGCTATCTTTGTTTGAAATATATTTATTCCTTCATTGGTTTATAGACAGTTTGTGATGCCAACGTGTGTCATAGTTTTTTTTATGTTTTATGTACCTACTTAGATTGTGCAGTAGTTTAATAGGTTTTTTCACCGCTGCTAGTTTATTTGTTCCTGTTGGATGTAATTGTGTTATGTTGTGTGTTTCATGTAATTAAGTTCAATTCTCACACGAGATAACGCTTTGTGTGATCCATAAATTGTTGTTTTCGAGGTGCTTTTTGTGGAAATACCACACCGCTCTCGTTTCCCCAGGAACTGGAGACCCGAAGGGATTTTCCACCTCGTAAAAAGAAGGTGTTCATTGTGTGCATTGCTTGCGTCGGAGGTAAAGGTCTTTTAGAATAAACATTCTAACATTGTTGTGCCGAGTTTCAGTGTTATTTGTATCGTTTTATAAACCCTGTTAGGAAATTTCCGATAGAAGTCTGGGGTCAGAGAGTTAGTGGTGTTACGGCCCCGTGCCTCGGAAAGCACGTTAAGCTGTAGATCTTGCGCCCAATCTCTCTCCGGTCGTGTCGCTTGTGGCGTCTCATGGAACTATGGGAGTGAGGGAATAGAGTGAGAGTGCACTTGTGTTTGCGCACACACTTGTGCACTATAATATGTTCCGCGCATTTGGCAAATCTCATATTAGACTGGCCGCCGTGGCTGAAATTTATTTATTTATTTATTTACTTTTTGCACAAATAAAATATGTACATAGGTGGACTTAATGCCAAAGGCATTCTCTTACAGTCAACCTAAGGTGATGCAGAGATGATAGTTGTAGGTGCGTTCCGAACTTTTGTAGTAACAATTATAAGATTAATTAAATATTTTGATGATATTTAAATACTTACTAATATTTCAATAAACATATAAATACCAATAATACACACATAAACTAATATAAAAAGGTATATATATATATAAGGATATATACGAAAAATATATAAGTACTATATATATTTATATACAAATATATAAATAATATAAATATAACTATCTGTATAAATTATCTTATTGTGCTGAAGATTCTGCCAATTTACTTAAAAGTAGCTCTCGTACTTTTTTCTTGAAAGAAAGCCGATTAGCAATCATCCTGACCTCAAGAGGAAGATTATTCCAAAGAAGAACAGACTGAACAAAGAAAGAGGAGTTTACGAAGTTAGTTGAGTGGGAAGGACATAACAGGAGGCGATTGTTAGAGGAGCGAAGATCTCTGTTGTGATTTGAGCACAAGTACTTTAAATAGGACGACAAGTTAGAAGGAGGGGTTGGAGAGTTAAGAAAAGAGAAGAGAGTAAAGAAATTCAGTCTAGAGAACATTAAACGTGGAGGTTATCCACTAAAGTCAAAGTGATTTACTCATTTTGGCACTTTATCACATATACTTACAAGACAGACCAGTAAGCGTAAATATAATAAAATTATTTCTAAATAAAAAAGAACCAACTTCAAAAACACTAAAGAACTAAAATGCAAAAAATTATTGGTTATGGAGCAAAACTTTTTGGAGTCGGTGCCAAGCCAAGTATTTCTGATCTGACTTTTAAAACGTCTACAAATTTTTATATAACTTTCGTTGTTGATAGAATAGGTAGTTTGTAATTTAGTAACTTATCTATTTTGCGTAAGGGCTTGGCACCGTATTCAAAAATGTTTGCTCCAAAACCAATTATTTTTTGTTTTTTAGTTCCTTAGTGTTTTTTGAAGTTGTTTTTTTTTATTTATAAAACCTCTACACTTTTTAACCAACTTCAAAAAAAGGAGGAGGTTCTCAATTCATCAGAATCTTTTTTTTATGTATGTTCCCCGATTTCTCTAAGAGGCCTGGACCGATTTCGATTTTTTTTATTTTGATTGAAAGAGTATACCTTCTAGTTGGTCCCATGATCATCAGGTCGGGATCTGATCATGGAATCCTGAAAAAATCGAAGGAACTCTTCAAATTTTATAAGCACACTTGAAGCGATTTGACGATAACAACCCAATTCCGTCGAGTTTGGGCTCGTTTGAATCGTCTTTACATAGACTTTGATGCTGGATGATTTCCATGGTCTGATGGTAGAGTTGGAAGGTAACCATGAGATCTTTGTGATACAATAACCCAATCTCATCGAGTTGAGGGTCGTTTGATTCGTCTTTACATGGACTCTGGTACTAGATGTTTTGCAGGGTCTGATGATGGAGCAGGAAGGTGGCCATGGGATCTTTGTAATACAAAGACGCAATTCCATTGAGTTTGGGCTCGTTTGATTCGTCTTTACAAGGACTTTAGTGCTGAATGTTTACCAAACTCTGATGATGGAGCAGGAAAGTAGCCATGGGATATTTGTTATACAATTACGCAATCCTATCGAGTTTGGACTCATTTGAGTCGTCTTTACATAGACTTTGATGCTGGATAATTTCCATGATCTGATGATAGAGCTGGAAGGTAACCCAATCTCATCGAGTTTAGGGTCGTTTGATTGATCTTTACATGGACTTTGGTACTGGATGTTTTCCAAGGTCTGATGATGGAGCAGGAAGGTGGCCATGAGTTCTTTGTAATACAATTACGCAATACCTTTGAGTTTGGGCTCGTTTGATTCGTCTTTTCATGGACTTTAGTGCTGACTGTTTACCAAACTCTGATGATAGAGCAGGAAGGTAGCCATGGGATCTTTGTAATACAATAACGCAATCTAATCGTGTTTAGGCTCGTTTGTTTTATCTTGGCAAACACTATGGTATTGGATGATTTCCGGGCTCTGATGATGGAACTGAAACGAACGTGTTTAGGCTAGTTAGTTGATAAAAATAACTACGTTAAAAACAACCGACTTCAAAAACGAAAAAAAGATAAAAAATATTTTTAAATAAAAAAAACAACTTCAAAAACACTTAGAAACTAAAAAACAAAAAATAATTGGTTTTGGAGCAAACATTTTTGAAGTCGGTGCCAAGCAAAGTTTTTCTGATCTGACTATTAAAACCTCTACACATTTTTATATAACTTTCGTTGTTGATAGAATAGGTAGTTTGTAATTTAGTAACTTATCTATTTTGCGTAAGGGCTTGGCACCGTATTCAAAAATGTTTGCTCCAAAACCAATTATTTTTTGTTTTTTAGTTCCTTAGTGTTTTTTGAAGTTGTTTTTTTTATTTAAAATTAATTTTTATTTTTTGCTTTTTAGTGGTAAACTAATAAAAAATAGTAATAGGTGGTACATAGGATAGTGTAGGTGGTAAGAACAAAACCAATTATTTTTTGTTTTTTAGTTCCTTAGTGTTTTTTGAAGTTGTTTTTTTTTATTTAAAATTAATATTTGCTTTTTAGTGGTATAATAATAAAAATAGTAATAGGTGGTACATAGGATAGTGTAGGTGGTAAGTACATGATGGGGAGGCCTTCTTTACGTGCCTCAATTCTGAAATGTAGACCTGTAGCTTTCTGGCAATTTCAGGTATTTTTTTTGTTTTCAACTAAAGAGCCTAAACACGTTCGTTTCAGTTCCATCATCAGATCTCGGAAATCATCCAATACCAATGTTTGTCTCAAAACACAAACGAGCCTAAACACGATGAGATTTATTTATTGCGTTATTGTATTACAAAGATTATAATCAAACGACCCTAAACTCTATAAGATTGGGTTGTTGTATCACTAAGATCATGTGATGTATGTTGTATCACTAAGATCATCTCATGGTTACCTTCCAGTTCCATCATCAGACCATGGAAATCATCCAGCATCATCAAAGTCTATGTAAAGACGACTCAAACGAGCCCAAACTCGACGGCATTGGGTTGTTACCGTCAAATCGCTGAAAGTGTGCTTATAAAATTTGAAGAGTTCCTTCATTTTTTTCAGGATTTCATGATCAGATCCTGACCTGATGATCATGGGACCAACTGGGAGGTATACTCTTTCAATCCAAACAAGAATTTTTGAAATCGGTCCAGGCGTCTAAGAGAAATCGGGGAACATACATAAAAAAAAGATTCCGACGAATTGAGAAACTCCTCCTTTTTGTGAGTCGGTTAAAAATACATTTCTATTTTGATACAGATTATAATATTCCCAGCAATTACAAACTATACCCAGTAGAAAGTTATGTATAAACATAACAAAACTTGCCAGACACAATACTAAGATCTGTATAACCTAAAACCATTATTGGCAAATTTTATCTGCAGCGAATTAATTTGAGGCAAACACAAATAAAAATATTTTGGGATTGAATGTATTCTAGACTTTCAATCGTTATATTATACATCTAAAAGTCTTGTTTGTTGGTCTTCCAGGCAGAATACAAACTGAAAATAACTCAGTTAGTTTTTGGCTAATGTATAATACGAATAATGAATGTCAGGACTGACATTCATTATTATTATATACTAGAGGACGGTAGCAGCTACGCCTGCAATTTTTTTAAATTTACCCGTTTTGGCCGATCCCGTGGGAATTTCGGGAAACCCCTTATTAGTGCACCCCTACGGTCCCCAAGGAATATACCAAATTTCAGCTTCCTGCGCCTAATAGTTTCGGCTGTAACGTGTCTGTCTGATTTTATATATTAAGATAATAACATATTCATTGTTAATACCCACGCGTATGCCTACTTGAATGATTAAACAGGCTTTTATTTACTGGCTTTGTTAGTAAGTACGTGTAGGTCAAGTCTAGAATGTGAATTATAAATAGATAATTTTATATAGTAATACTAGAAAGAGACAGAACGCTTTTAAAAAAATACTTCATTTTATAATCAGTATAGAAATGACATTTTACTAACATAGTTTACCTACACTTAAAGCAAACAAGAATACGAATGACAAAGTTTAAGGATACAGATATTAGTGAACTGTTGCATCATAACCATACCTAAGATAACTTAAATTGCGTCTAGAAAGACTAGAAATTGCAAAAATAATATTGCAAGATCCTGTCAAACTCGTGCCACTGGTTCCAGAGAGAGTTCGCTTTACATCTCCTTTACATAATCTAGTTGGATTGAAACAGCTTGTGGTATGTAAACGACCAAGTACCTACGTAATTATTATCGAATACTGTGTAACTGGCTTATATTATCGATCGAGAGATATCAGAATCCTGAGTAAAGTAATGCTGGTTAGGGGCAAGAAACCGCCTGACTGAGATAGTACCAGCCACTCTCTAAATCTCAATATTTTAAAATATGTATACAATTATATTTAATCACGTTACCAAATATTTTTAAGTGGAACTCTTTCAATAAGTAATGAGCTACATCACATAATACTATTTACCCGTCCGTTTAACATCGAGTGTAAGTTGTTGGTTACTTAGAAAGCTTGTTTACAACTCGTCCCGCGGAACTTATAAACCTTGTAAATAGTGTTCCATTGTCTTGAGACGACAGTGAAAGTTAAACAATGAGACACAAATTTGATAAAATAATGCGTTTTATTTTGTTTATCTTAGAACATGGAACAAAATGTAGAAAAGGATAATTCAAAACAACTTTTTGTTCGTTGCTTGCATGTTTGTAATAAAATTAAAACCCATTTTTTGTATAAATTGTTGCACACTGTATCCTGGTATCGCCGTAAACAAACTAAAATATTTTTGCCATTTTTTTAATTCAGCTTACAACAGCAACTTCGTTAATAATTAATAGAATATCAGCATTAAGACAAATTGCCCAGTGGTGTACGTAACGGACTGCCAACACTATGGTTTTGGCTTCGATCCCCAGATACCCTGGTACACATTACTTTTCGAAGTTATGTGTGCTTTAAAAATGTTATCGCTCGCCTAATAATGTGCCTGGTAGATGGCAATAGGCTCGCACCATATGGCCTCTTGGCACCCAAACATAACTGGCAAAGTGTGGGTGTGTAATCTCTGCCTACCCCTTTGGGAATAAAGGAGTGAAGGTATATTGTGTAGGGAAAAATAATAAAATAAATTCTAACTAATATTAATTGTTGACCTCATAGTAATTGGATATGAACTCTACTATTAATTAACAACATTAAACTTTACACAACGCCGCACAAAATTTTGTGCTTGAAGGTTTGACAAAGCGTGATAGTAATTAAAATAATCCTTAGTGAATTAACCTGCACGAACCATCATATACTCAATACGATGAACTTTAAATTGGTTTAGTTCAGTTTCTAATTTTAGCACATTTGTATGATGAAATGCCTTGATTATCTGTGAATTAATAGACTTCTATAAAAAAGACGGCGTGGCAGCCCGCAGCAGACGACGTATCACTCTCTACGGAAGGAGATCATCATCGTCCTAGCGTTGTCCCAGTTGCAGCCAAGACTCACACGCCTTGAAGTCCACGGTCCGCTTTCTGGTCTAACCAAATATGACAGAATATCAACTTTTCCACAGAACGACTGCCGTCTGACCTCCGCGGCCCAAAGGGATAGCGATATTCCATGGTTTAGACCAGTATCAGTTAGGCGAGGCAAGTGACAATTAACAATTTAATACACACTTAACTTCGAAAAGTCATTGGTGTGCGCCGTAGATTCGAACCCGATACCCTCTGCATGGCAGTCCGTTGGTATCTCCACTAGGCTATTGCTGCCTCCATTTTGGGTCGCCACGGAAGTTATTCCATAGAAATACATAGAAACCAGTACTGTCGCGTGCATGTGCGCTCTGCGGTCGGCTACGATGCTTAAGAAGTCAATTTTATACAAAAATCAGATTATTATAGTAATACAGATTAAAGATTTTTAATTATCCGGCTTGATATTACATGGATCTCACAACTTTTTACGGTCGCGAGACTAGGTATTTTTGACAAGTATTGTTTTTATGGGATCTCATTTATTTTTGTAGATAGTCTTACTTTGTCCTTTCCGGTACCTTCTACTTCTTGTACACTAACAACGAATTTTCTTGATTAAAGTTCTAACTGCAAATGTAATTTTGTAATCCTTTATATTTACATGTGATTACAAAGTTATTTATGCAGTTGATTTATCTCTAAAACTGGACAGAAATTGAAAAATATTTTAATTTTTCCTTGATTCATATACTAAACACTAATCGTATTCTAAATTTGAAGCTTCTATGTCTGCTAGAAGTGCCTTAGACTTTTGATGATCGGTCAGTGAGTGACAAAATTAAGAATTTAGACTCGTTATAATTCTTAAACTACTGGTTCAAATTGAATGAAATTTGAAATACAACATGTTTATACAATGCCTGCATGGTTAATAAAAAATCAGGCTTCTAGTTTTATCCACAACGAAGTTATAGCGGGTCGGAAATGACCTGAATTGCTTCGAGAAAAGGATGGTACGGCCGTGCCGCTTTTTTGCTCGACTTGGTGGGGGCACTGACGTGCCCCCAGATGAATGTAGCTTTCACGATCGGAGTCATCTTTATTCTTAAACGTACATTTTCATACAAACATCCATAACAAAGTACACCACCTATAATAATTTGAACTACTTATGAAAATATTTTTTTTAACCTTTGCTTGGTAACCCACATTGTTTCTCGCAGACCACACAAATATAAGTTGGTTCAGCGGTCGTAGTTGGTGGTTCTGTTGTCGTAGGCATAGGGGTCGTAGTGGTCTTAGGCTTCCTGGTCGGATGCACCCAGTGGCCGAAGTAGTATGGTGGAGGGTAACCAGGATAGTCTTCCACCCAGATCGCTGGTTCGAAAGTGGGAGGCGGATCGTCAATGTAAATTAACGATGATGTGTCTGAAAAACAAAATAAGATCATTTTATTTTCCTAGTGGTTGTCGCTTTAAAAGATAAAAATGTTTACACTCGCAGGAGTGCTGCTTCATATCCCTGAAGTTTAACTGTGACAAATATTATAAGACTCCGTCCACTTAATTTCTTATTACTGTTCTCGTTCTTATAGATTTGGTTTATTACAGGAATAATTAGCAAGAACAAACAGAAAATTATGAACGAAGTACAATAAAAATTCAATATGTTTATGTGTATTTTACTACACCTCTGTTTCCTCTTTTGGACACTTATTAATTAGACAGCTTGTGTTTAACAAACTTTCTAAGAGAACAACAGACCGTATCTTATTGTCGCTGCAAATTCAAGTGCCATCCAATGGGACTGGCCACGCAATATGAGTGTGAAATGATTTATCAACATTTGACTGCCCCATGAACCATTGATCAACGTAATCTTTAAACCATGAACCTTTCATCTAAAGAACTTTTCAACTACATGTCTCTTAAAAAGTTTCTCGATTTGTACACATGCTAATAGGTATCTATGTAACGGGTATCACTCAGTTAATGATTTATTAATAACTAGAGAATGCCCACAGCTACGCTCGCACATTATTTATTTATAATTTAGCTGTTTTTGACCGATTTCGTGGAAAATAAAAGTAATGCCGACTTTGTGCACCTCTACGTTCCTTAAGGCACATACATGCAGTTGCATGCAAATTTTAGCTTCTTCCGTCCAGTAGTTTTAGCTATGCGCTGTCTGTTAGTCAATCCGTAAATATTTTTTTTTTATTGATGGTGATAAAGTTGAAATACCTTATATCTGCCTCAACGTGCATGGATTACCAGACCTGGTCACGTATTGCCAACTCGTATTTCACTGTTCCTTTGAAATAATTGATATTGGACCGACGCAGTAACATACAAAGTGTTTCCCCACATATCATAAAAATTATATTTTTATGTGTGGTTCACCCTAGTTGGATCGGTTATCGGAACAAATGACAACCCATGTGTTGTTCTGATATATTAACTAGACTACTGCAAAGTTTTATCAAAATCCGTTTAGAATTTTTTGAGTGAAGAAGTAAAAACCATCCGTTCCATCCATCCTCACTAACTTTTTCATTACTTCTAGCATATAACGTTTTATGACAGCGCCACCATAAATATTGTGTACTGTATCGTATTATATTATCTGTGGTATCGTCAAAGTTAATTTATGAAATTATTTACTCGAAGAAAGCTCATGCATTAATAATATATAATAATAATATTCTAACACATACACACATCACCATCTAGTCCCAAACTAAGCAGAGCTTGTACTATGGGTACTAGATAATGGATAAACATACATATGTACTTTTTTTTGCAAATACATATATATTATACATAGAAACACCCAGACCAAGACAAACATCCATGTTCAAGCACACACAATATGTTTGACTTGAGCAGGAATCGAACCCGCGACCATCGGCGTATCTGACGCTTACACTCCCGCTGCGCCAACCAGCCGCATTACATCCCGTGTGGTTATCAAAGCCACCACAACGCTATATCAGACTATTATTCGCACTATTTATGCAAACAATATTAATTACCAAGCGAACCAAAATGAAATCGAAACGTTACATTAAAATGCAACGAATGTAGATTGAATAGGTATACGTTATAGCCACGTATAATGCGGAATATTTATAGGGCTGGCAAATTCGGCCGTAGGATTTGGCGTCGGCATAAACTTTTAACTAAATAATTGCCAGCCTGCGAATAATCAATGCACGATATTACTAAACCAACATTTTACATTGTAGTACATTGAGGAGTTATTCGAAAAAATTGGTTGCCTGTAAAGTCGGTATACGGGCGAAAGTTTTACGTGACAACGACTTTGAGTGGTAAAATAATTTTAATGTGAATATTCATTCGTATAGTAGGAAGAAGGATGAAAGACGCGTGCCTTTCACTTTTTATGTCTGTCTCTCTCGCTCTTAGGCGGGACGCGTGCCTCTCACTCGCTCTCATTGTGAGCGCATAACGTGAGCGGAGCGTAACGCAGTTTCTTGAAGTGTCACCCGGCAAACCAATTTATAAGACGTTGTCACGTCAAAAAAACTGCCTGTGGATAACCGCCACATTATAGTACAACTCACTACAAAAAATATAACAAATGCAAAAGTTTATAATGAATGGATGTCTGTTACTATTTAACGCAAAACCTAATAAACACGTTACATATTAGAATAGCACATGGTCTAGATTGTATCCGTTAATATAAATCAGAGCTAAAAATAATTCTAATGCGAAACTTTTCTGAAGCGTCTGCCTAGAAAATAATTAGAACAAAACGTCAAATTGGAATAATTTAACAACCTTTTATTTGGTAAATGGTCTAACATCGAGAAAATCTAGAACCAAGTGTCATCATGTTATAATGAAGGCAAGTTTTGAAATACTGTCGAATTAATGAAGATATATTCATTGACAGGAGTGCCCTATAAAATCTATGTATGAAATAGGTATAGGTCTTTTATGGTGCATCCATATCACTGTTATTTTATTGTGCAACATTTCAAATCAAAGCAATTTTTGGTAAAATTCAACAACTTTTAGCAGCAATTTACAACACCTCGACTGCTTTGTTATAAAACGTTGTGCTCTAGGTACATGCTGAAAAATGTGGTGGACAGATCAAATCAAAGTAGGTGAGGTGAGTTCTCCAATGATATTCTCGAAAGACATAATTATGAAGTATGCCAACATGGTGGACCATTTTTTTTTTGTTTTACGAGGTGGAAAATCCCTTCGGATCTCCGACTCTTGGGGGAAATGAGAGCCGGAGTATGTGGTGTTTCCACTAAAAACCACCTCGACTTTCTCATGTACCCGTGTGTCGGAGGGTAGGGCACAGCCGAAGCATTCGTCGCCACCCTCCGACGGGCATCTGCCCGCCAGATGGTCGGCCGATACGGATAGGCGGGCCCCGAACAAAACCCCCTTGGCGGCCGATTAAGGTGGCAGGCTCCGCCGCCAAAACACCCAGCGGCCTCAGAGGATAGGGAGGACGGCAACGCAACACCGCATCTCCTCTTCCTCTGCGGCCCCACCGCGACGCATCGAATGGTGCGCTCCCATTTGGTCGCAGGAGATAGGGCGCGCGGCAACGCAACACCGACACACCTCTCCTCCCGCGACCGCACCCGACTGCGAGGGACAGACAGAACTGTCCCCCGCACCCGCACCGTTGGACGCATCCTGCGCAGGCCCCTCCAAGCCCACGCAGAGCGTCCCCTTCCGGGATCCCTCTTAGCTTCACCGCGGGTGACCAATCCACGGTTACTGAGCCCCCCGCCACGACAAGGTAGAGATCCCACGGGGGGGAACATGGTGGACTATGGCCTAACCCTTTCCATAGTTAAAAGAGGTCTTTGCCCATCAGTGGGAAAGTTTATCAACAAGGCGGATGGTGATAATTTTTGTTGATATCATTTACGTAATCAGCTATAGTGTTACAAAGGTTATTAAGATTATTATGAAAATTACCGCAAAGTAGATTACACTAGTAATTTATACAGATAAGGATTGCAAAGGCAAGGCGATTAAATAATCTGATAATATTAGTGTCAGCAATTGACGATTGGATAAATTGGAAAGTACAAGTCTAGCACATGAAATAATGCAATTAGTTCATTAATTATTAATTAATAATTTTTGTGTAGCTAAAAGGGAAAATAACTAACTATGTAGTAGTCAAATAATAAAATTATAACATAGATGATGTTATAATTTTATTATTTGACTAGAGGATGCCCGCCGGTACCCACGTTATTTAAGGCTACTGCTCTGCTCCCGTCGCTCATAGCGTGATGTTATATATAGCTTATAGCCTTCCTCCGATAAATGGACTATCTAACACTGAAATAGTTTTCAAATCCGACCGGTAGTTCCTGAGATTAGCGCGTTCAAACAAACAAACTCTTCATTTATACTAATATAATAAAGCGGAAGAGTTTGTTTGTTTGAACGCGCTAATCTCAGGAACTACCGGTCGGATCAGAAAAATTCTTTTTGTATACAATAGCTCAGTTATTCCGGAAGGCTAAAGGCTATAACATAACGCTTCAATCCTTTGGGGCCGTGCAAAAGGCTAAAAGATAGTGTCGGCTAATCTCAGGAACTAGCTGTCGGATTTTAAAAATTGTTATTGCCTATGATAGCCCAGTTATTCCGAAAGGCTATAGGCTATATAAAATTACGCCACAACTTTTAGGGGCCAGACAAAAATAATAAAATGGTAGAAGAAAAAAAAGGGCTAGGATACAATCTATATGGGTATCGTTTTCGAGATTTTCGGGACGCTGATTAATAATATGAAATTTATTTAGTGATCCAAGATGGCGTACGGGAAATTAAAGAAGGCGGATGAGAAAATTTAGAAAAAAAATTGGTATCGTCTGCGATGTTAAAAGGGATGGAGAAGTCAAATACAACATCTGTTTCGTGATTCAAGATGGTGGATGGGAAATCAAAGATGGCAGATGGGAACGATTTAAAAAATCAATATGGGTATCGTCTCTGATGATTTAAGGGATGGAGAATCCAAATACAACATCTATTTCGTGATCAAAGATGGCGGATAGGAAATCAAAGATGGCGGACGGGATTTTTTTCAAGTCGATATATGGGTATCGTCTCCGATATTTTAAGGAATGGGGTATTCAAAAACACCATCTATTTCGTGATCAAAGATGGCGGATGGGTATTGAAAAAAAAAACAATATGGGTATCGTCTCCGATGTTTAAAGGGATGGGGAATCCAAATACAACATCTATTTCGTGATTCAAGATGGCGGATGGGAAATCAAAGATAGCTGATGGGAAAAATTTTAAAAATCAATATGGGTATCGTCTCTGATGATTTAAGGGATGGTGAATCCAAATACATCTATTTCGTGATCAAAGATGGCGGATAGGAAATGAAAGATGGCGGACGGGATTTTTTTTTAAAGTCTATATGGGTTTCGTCTCCGATATTTTAAGGAATGGGGAATTCAATATAATATAAAAATCGATGTTTGTTTGTTCATCATTTATAGACTCTGAAATGATAAGAGATTAAGCGCTAAGTCAATGGTAACTTTGGTAAAAGGGGCTTGGAAAAAAGGGAATTAAATAAAAACTCTTAAAAAGGCGATACGGCGTTCGCTGGGTCAGCTAGTCTTTTTATCTGAATATATAAAATCCTTGCGTTACTGACTGACTGACAGACACGCTACAGCCGAAACTATAGGGCGCAGGAAGCTAAAATTTGGCATGTATGTTCCTTGGTGACCTTAGGGGTGCACTAAGAAGGGATTTCCCGAAATTCCCACGGGATCGGCCAAAACGGGTAAATTTAAAAAAAATGCAGGCGTCCGCGTAGCTGCTGGCGGCCTCTAGTATTAGTATAAGATAATTTCATGTGCTACCAAAAAGAAAAATAACTAAACGAATAATAACTAAATAAATATTATTGAGGAAACTGTCCATCGCAATAACGTAATGCGTTCCCAGTTTCGATAAATACTCATAAATATTATATTATACGGTATTACAAATCCGATAGGACAGCCTACATTATGTTCTAACAAATATTATCTTACCCTCATCATGGCGCCGCTTCGAGTCTCTCGCACAGTACAGTGGACATACTTTGAAACAGAGAAATATCGGCTTTTCTGAAAGCAAAAATTAACGTAAATAAAAGCTTTTATTGCTTGTCCACTTTGGTTCGCTCAAGTAAAGCTTATGGGTCTACTTTGACTTAAAATGTTTTGCCAATAATATAACTTCAGGAACTTATTTCATAAGCTTACCGTTTACTAGAATATTTCACATAATTTATAGAAATTTTATGGATTTTAATTTATTACAATGATTGCTAAAACTCAAGTAATGTTGAAACTACGTAGGTATAAAAATTATTTTTAAATAAAAAGAAACCGACTTCAAAAAACACTTAGGAACTAAAAAACGAAAAATAATTGGTTTCGGAGGAACAATTTTTGGAGTCGGTGCCAAGCCAAGTATTTCTGATCTGACTATAAAGCCTCTACACATTTTTATACAACTTTTGTTGTTGATAGAATAGGTAGTTTGTAATTTAGTAACTTTTTGCGTAAGTGCTTGGCACCGACTCCAAAAATTGTTCCTCCGAAACCAATTATTTTTCGTTTTTTAGTTCCTAAGTGTTTTTTGAAGTCGGTTTCTTTTTATTTAAAAATAATTTTTATTTTTTGCTTTTTAGTGGTAGGTATACTAATAAAAAATAGTAATAGGTGGTAATTAGGTACATAGAATAGTGTAGGTGGTAAATGATGGGGAGGCCTTCTTTACGTGCTTCAATCCTGAAATGTAGACCTGTACCTTTCTGGCAATTTGAAGTATTTTTTTTTGTTATCAACTAACTAGCCTAAACACGTTCGTTTCAGTTCCATCATCAGATCCCGGATTTCATCCAATACCAAAGTGTTTGCCAAGATAAAACAAATGAGCCTAAACACGATGAGATTGCGTTATTGTATTACAAAGATCCCATGGCCACCTTCCTGCTCTATCATCAGAGTTTGGTAAACATTCAGCACTAAAGTTCATGTAAAGACGAATCAAACGAGCTCAAACTCAATGGGATTGCGTCATTATATTATAAAGATCCCATGGCCACATTCCTGCTCCATCATCAGACTCTGCAAAACATCCAGTACCAAAGTCCATGTAAAGACGAATCAAACAACCCTAAACTCGATGAGATTGGGTTATTGTATCACAAAAATCTCATGGTTACCTTCCAACTCGATCATCAGACCATGGAAATCATCCAGCATCAAAGTTTATGTAAAGACGACTCAAACGACACTAAAGTCCATGTAAAGACGAATCAAACGAGCTCAAACTCAATGGGATTGCGTCATTGTATTACAAAGATCCCATGGCCACCTTCCTGCTCCATCATCAGACCATGCAAAACATCCAGTACCAAAGTACATGTAAAGACGAATCAAACAACCCTAAAATCGATGAGATTGGGTTATTGCATCACAAAGATCTCATGGTTACCTTCCAACTCTATCATCAGACCATGGAAATCATCCAGCATCAAAGTCTATGTAAAGACGAATCAAACGAGCCCAAACTCGACGCCATTGGGTTGTTATCGTCAAATCGCTTCAAGTGTGCTTATAAAATTTGAAGATTTCCTTCGATTTTTCAGGACTCCATGATCATAAACTGACCTGATTATCATGGGACCAACTAGGAGGTATACTCTTTCAATCAAAACAAGAATTTTCGAAATCGGTCCAGGCGTCTTAGAGAAATCGGGGAACATACATAAAAAAAAAAAGATTCCGACGAATTGTTAACCTCCTCCTTTTTTTGAAGTCGGTTAAAAAGTAAAAAAAAACCTTGAATTTTAGAACTAACTAAAAGCACGATTCAAAGTCAGCCAGTCACAAAAATATATTTGATAGTTATTTAAATTCAATTAGGATATAGTTACATTTATACTGAGTACGTGTGTAAGTAGCACTTCAGTTGCTGTGGTTTTATTTTATAATACCTAGTAACTTGCAAATAAATATAATGCATACCACGAAATTGTTTGCAATGCGGACCGCCGTAGTTGCGTACCATCATCCACGGTGGGTCCAGTTATTTTTAGTTCGCTTTGTTAAAAATACAAACTGACTAGATAGTATTGAATTTTATTGTATATTTTTCTGATTTGTTAGTATTGATTCCCATCCAATATTTACAGAGAACTCCATTCGAAAACTTAATCTGAATACATTACCAATCCCAATACATGAAGGGTAAATTAAAAGAAATAATGGTACCTTCATGAATGTTGGCAGTCAGTCAAAAAATGAAACATAAAGGACATTTTAAATATCACAATCCAATTCATAAAAAAATAATCCGTAGTTACAAATATATTGTAGCTCCGTGTGTGAAAATTCAATATGTTTAAATTCTAAAGTTAACGATTTGAGGTAAAGTTAAGAATTGGGATAGTTGATTTTGGTATTGGAATAAGTATATAAGGTTAAATGTCATTCACTTATTTTCAACAATTTGGAAAACAAAAATGAAACTAATTTACGTATATGTATAAAGGTTGATAATTTAAATATAGTTCAATGGTCATTTTTGTCACTGGTCATCAGATATTCAAGTATTGCAAAACATGCGCTGGATGTTTTGATACTCTAAATTACATAATATGTAACATAATATGTAACAACTGTGTACACTTTTTAATGTGTGTAAGACTTTTTAAGAACAGATTTCGACATTCGTGAGGTTTGGAATAGTTTCAGAAAACCTTTAGCATTCTACAAATTTAATCAGTCGTGTGTTGCAAGAATTAATTTTGTGGCATTAACTAAAGTAATTGAATCCTTAGCATTAGTATACCCAAGCACAACACCACTTTCCACTAAGTTTGTACATGAAATCAAATGCACATGCATTCTTACTTCTGATAGATGTTAGATCAATTATTTGTACTGAATATCTCGCATAGCATCTCTATTTTGATAACTATACCCTATATAGTACAGATATACAAAAATATTATTCAATATTTACCTTTCCAGAAGAAAAGTGCTTCATTCACCGTAACGTTTAATAGTAAGGCGTAGATAAAAATGTATAAGTACATTTTGTTATTACACAGATAGTCAACAACCACCTTTCACTGTGGAGGAAACACAAGTTTTCAAGAAAACCCGTCGTTCTTTATATTAACTTACGGAGACCGACCGATTACGTGTCTTGAAGGCAATCGATGTCAATGTTTAACCTGCATGTCGGCAAGAGATAAATTTTGACGCAATTTTCTTTGAATTCAATTAAAGAATATTATGGCTCATAACACTGTTATATTTTTGCTCAAGCTATTTAGGTACACTGAACATTTGCAGTCTTATTAATAAACTAGGATTAGCGTCAGAACAACTTTACTCCAAGACTTAAGCCAAGATTAGGCAATTATGGTATTAATAAACTAGTAGTAAGGACGGAGTTAACTATTCATAATTTACTCCGGGAATAAAAGTTACTCCGCGGAGACCCATGGTTTAACGCTGGAGTAAGCAAGGAGTGAGCATCTATTTGTCACGGGGTACGGTAGACTAGATCGAAACTTTACCTGAATACTAAAACATAAAAAATAAAGATTTCGAGTCGACAACATATATCCGCAAAATTCGGATTGTCGAGTATTTTGTTAATTTCTAATGCTTCTGACAGTATTAGAAATTATTATAATAAAAAAAGACAGAAAAGTCACTGTCACCGAATAACAGTCATGTTGAGTATCTACTATGTAGTTTGTATACCATGTGTAAATACTTCTTGCAGTTAGATATATTTCTTATCGGTATAAACAGTTTGTTTAAACGACAATGATTATTAAAGTATCCGTCTATTATGAGAGAATTGTGTTACTTCTAATTTACGCGAGCGAAGCCGCAGTCAAAAGCTCGTAGATTTATATTGTATTTCCAACTTTCATTGAGATTTATATACATAACCCAAATATATTTTCACATTTGTTTGGTGTTCGTTAGAGTACTTACTTACTAGTAGCTGGCTTTGTAATTTTATTATTGTGGGTTAAAATTAATAGAGATTATTTCATTGAAGATTGCCAACCAACACAAACGCTTGCCCTTGCAAAGGGTAGAAGTTTGTACGGCACAAATTTAACTCTTGGAAGTAAGAACGCATGCGCTATGATAATTGAGTGCGCTGTGCGTATATCTGTCAGTACTGACACATCATACAATATAATGTCATATTGTGCACCGTGATTACATTATTCGCATATATAAACGAATAATTATATAAGTACTACGCTTAAACGGCTGAAACAATTTTCTCTACTAATATTATAAACGCGAAAGTGTTTATAGATATATTATATTGGACATGTATTGGAACATGGCTTTGACATTTGACTGTATGCAAGGCGATGTTATTATATAGATATAATACTAGGTATATAGTGTCATGAATACCTACTGACCGAGCTACTTTGTACCTTATAGAGTTTCTGAAGTCTTTAGAATAATCAGGAGTGTCTTCCCACAACTTGAGACTGAAAGGAAGAAAGATTTGTGTTACCCCGAATTTAACGCGCGCGAAACCGCGGGCAAAAGCTAGTTGTCAAATAAAAGTGTTTAATAAAAAGTTTTTATTCGACCAGGTCATTTTGTTCATTCTTTTTACTTTTAATATCAGTGGGTTGCCATCACGTATACCTTAATCTCAGTGTATGATTAGTATTGTTACTCCGAACTTAATTGGTATTTATTAATACCGTTATTAACACGTAGCTATTCCATAACTAATCTAGAATAAACTACTCCCGGTGTTACTTTGGAGTAAGAGAAGAATAAGCATTTTTTATTAATAAGACCATTAAGGTCTTTTTAGGGTTCCGTACTTCGAAAGGAAAAACACGGAACCCTTATAGGATCACTTTGTTGTCGGTCCGTCTGTCTGTCAAGATCCTTTTTCTCAAGAACACGTGTAGGTATCAAACAGAAATTTATATCAAATACAAGTCTATTGTCCCTTGGAGATGGGAAAAATCAAACTTCCAAGCCAACACAATCAAAAGCTACAGCCGTTTATTTCCAGAAATTTTCGAAACTCGCGAGGCAATCAATCCTTCAAGGTACTTCCTATGAGCTCAGAATCTTGATATTTGGTACAAAGCGACGTCTTATAGCACAGATAAAAGGAAAATTGCGAAAACCGTAAATTTTTAGTAACATAAATAATAAAAATATGTTTAATGATTTTAAACCTACAGGTTTGTACGGAACACTTGATACACGAGTCCGACTCGCACTGGTCGGGATTTTTTGTCATATAACAAATCTATTTTCAAGTTTTTGATACTTCGTACAACTTAACTTCTCTTCAAGCTACTTACCTAATTATTTTAATTCTAAAATTTAAACTATAATCTACTTATTTAATTCAAGCACAAAAATAATAATACTCTGAGACGATTTACACAGACTAAACTGTATGACCCTTACATATAAACACAATGAAGATAAATTGCATCATAAACACAACAGAACGAATCATCATTCCCTTCACACAAATGATCTAATTGTCACTTTTGTCTTAGGTGTGAATCACTTTCCGTCTGGCTTACTAAACACTAGATGAAAAGAAAGAAGAAAGAGAAAAATAACATTTATTTCTTATACAGACAAAAGACAAACACAGAATAATTGATTCACTTAGGTTAAAATTGCAAGTTAACTACTCATTTCCGAATTATTTAATTTTATCATTATTTTTCCCTTTTAAATCTACATGCACAAGACATAACAGAGAACGAAAGACAGGATAGTCAACGAGAAAACTGACGATAAAATACAACAATCAATTACGATCGTGGCTAAACGCTAGCCTGCAGAAAGTATAAGTTGTAACGCATTTATCTCTAAAAATATTCTAATTATTCTCAAGTTTCACTTATTGTAACACTTTTTTTGTGTCCGTGCGATGTGTGATGTGTGTAATTTCGTATAGAATATTTTGAACATTATTAATTTAGCCTTCTTTATATACATAGTTTCTCAAAGACTGCTCTGATGACTGATGGAGACTTATTTTTATGATTAATGATTCGATTTCGAATCCATGGCGCGCACCACTGACTTTTCGGAGCTATGTATCGTGCTTAGGAGAGCACGTTTAAACCCGTTAGTCACAGTTGTCATGAAAATCTTTGACCGTGGTTATAGGGAATCAATACCTTGGAATAAACTGACATTAGTCTGGAATATCACTATCTCTTTGCGTTTCAAGGTCAGACAGGCAGTCACTCTGTGGAAAAGCTAATATTCAGCCCAATCCGGTAAGACTAATAAGCTCCAGATTGAACTGGGATAAGAGGATGATTGGCACTCATCATCATCCTTTAACAGTCCACTGCTGGACTAGGCCTCTTCTTTGAAAGGAGGAATTGGCCTACTACACCACGCTATCCAAACGGGTTGGTATAGGGTTTGTATCAAGTTTTCCTCCTCTTACAGTGCTGTTGTCTGCATAATATGCTCCCTCTGTCGGCTCTTACGACACCCATGGGATGATATAGGGTGGTGACATTCCGTATTCTTAATCCGTCACCACACGGATTTGATTATAGATTTTTGATTTGATTTGATGATTGGCACTAGCTCAAAAAATTATGGTGATATTTTAGTTAGATAAAGATAATGGATATGTTAAGTGGATACGTTTATGGAACCCTTCATGAGCGAGTACGATTTAATTATTTTTAGATAATTTTTCACATTTAATATTCGGAACACTAGAAACATTTACTAGATTAGTTTTATTTTTAGACTGCAGACGAATATTAGTAGACCTGAATATTATTTTATAATTTTAGATTACATAAATAACTTCATGTATGTTCACTCATGAACATGCCATTTCAGCGATATAATCCTACGTGAGTATTTACCGCAACACCGATTGTTCGTGATTTATATTAAAAAAAAATCACTCACTCACGTAAGATACTCACCGCTGAGATGGCACCCTTCACACACATCCGCAACCGTAAAGTTGTGTGTGTGTGTGTACATAGGATAAGTTTAGTATATAAGATCATGTATTATAAGAAATAATTCAGTCACAAGTTTATTCCGACTTTGACTCAATACCCTTCCCACACCTCCGACCAAGACACCTTTAGCCATCAATACCGATCAGCTCAGTGAGTCTGTTGAGTTGGCCGTCTGAAAACCATCTCCACCATACCTGATTCCTACCCACAGTCCGTCTGTCATCATAGGTGTCCGGTGGCAGATATGCCGCACCTATTTATATAAGTATATATATAAATACTTATAATAGGGCTAGGATCTAGGAACTGTAGGGACATTAGGATTAGGGTCTTAGGTGCGCACGAATCGTAGGTCTGTATCACAACATACCACAGTAGTACCACGATAGTACGTGCCCTAGGTTAATAAAGGGTATAATCGTAAAGGATCTTAAATTCAGGGTAGTGGTAAATTTTATTTGGAGACGATCTTCATTATAATAATTAATTAATTTTCAAAGGTTTCGTAATAACTTATAACGCGGCAGATTAAAGTTAACCCTTTCCAGCCTCAGTTCCAGCCCAGCCAGTTTTACGACCATGTAAAAAATAACGATCCTAATATATATTTTCTTTACAGCCTTTGGCAGTAAACTGCTGGAATTAAGCGAGTCCTAATTTGCTTCGCTTCTTTGGTCTACTATACCACGATTGCCAGACGGATTGGTAATTAGTTTGATGTCAAGTTTTCTGTCTCCTCCTATGTGCTTCGTGTATTTGCTTAGTACCCTCTTACTACACACAAGGAATTCTTTCTTTTCTTCGTTTCGCAAACAAAACTGTCATCTCCACTTTTCACAGAAACACTAAATTTACTTAAAAAATAACTAAAAATCCACTAGTATAACCAGTATGAGTCATCATCCTCTTAGCGTTATCCCAGTTTCAATCTGGGGTCCGCTTGCTAGTCTAACCGGATTTGGCTGAATATTAGCTTTTCCACAGAGCGGCTGCCAGTCTGACCTCCGCAACCCGAAGGGATAGCGATATTCCATGAGTAATATATAATATACAAGAGTCAACCTGAGCAAGTGTGAAAAGTAATCCAAGCTTCAGGTGTTCCTACATAGGCCTGTTGAAGATAAGTAGACTGTGAGAGTCGGCGTGTAATCGCTCGGTACTGGGGCACATCCTTCCTATTGTTCCTGCCTATCTACTTGTAAAGCGACGCGGTCTTCTCTTAGTAAAAGTTTGGCTATGACTCGTTGTCATTACATGTAATTTTTTTAAGATATGCTGATATTTTTGTAGGGATTAATGTCAAGAGAATTGCATCCATAATCTTTGAGCTTATTTTTTTGCTGTGTGTCATCGATACACTGAAAATGTAGTTAGATAAGCGTAATCTTCAAAAGTAGGAACTGCTTTAGTCGAGCGCTAAATCATAGATAAATACTTATCTATTTTATTTCACCGTTATAATTTTATACATTCAATAGATATTAGATATTTTAATAAATATTGCGAAGATCCGAATACCGAATTCAGTGGCGTGCCATTGAAGAGGCCTTTTTTCCAGCAGCGGACTAAGGGCTGCTGACGATGATAATCGTATTGCGCGTGTTTGTTTTATTCCAACATAAACACATATTTTAATCTTTGTCTCTCCTAATAGAACAGTTTCAAATCGTATAAAGATTCTACATAAGTCTTCAGTCGGCCTTTGAAGTCTGCAATGAGGAGCATACTTGACATTGAAGTATCAAAGCTAACAAATAATATATCTGTTAATTCTTACGCCTATGTAATATTGTAAAAAAGGGACCTAGTTACTTTTCAGAAAATCGAAGAATCAATCATGCGATTTCTCTTTTATAAAGCTGTAACAAAAGATCTCTTTGTATACTGGTAGCAAAGGCTCAAAAATCTGAAAACATCTTAAGACGATACGCTTTCGCAGGATACCCGACAGGTTATACATTTTTCAAAGGAGTTACGTATCTTGAACCTAAAAACAGTAATTTTCCGAACCATTACACTTGACTGCATGCTCTCGAATGACTATTGTGGGTCAAAATGGTTGTCGAATAACTAAAGTAGGTACCGATAGCATTGAACCCTTTGAAAGGCTGTTTTCGTACAGGGAGATGATGTCTTCGGGTATCAGTTGAGTGTGAATTCTGAGCCTTTACTGCTATATTATGATGTTATTGACGTCTATATTACGTCTGGAGTATTATGCGTATTTATAGATAAGTATTTAGTAGTGGATTAATATGGCTTTTTCTTTACGATACGAAGAAGCTGCCAAGTTATTCTACGGCACAAGATTTACAATGTATCTATTAAAATGTATTAATGTTATAGTAGCTCGATTAATTTTCTGATTTTGATCGAAACATCTTATTAACATGTGTAATACAGCGTTTTGAGTGATTTTCTCGGTTCGGTCGCTTTTGGAGTTTGATATTAGCTTAGTACGTTTGCAGACTGAAATGTTTGTTTTTGATTACATTTTCTTTTTTAATTCGCACCGGTTGACTAAAAGCTGACTTATGCTAGAATAGCAATACGGTCTTGTGAAATGTATTTGTTAGTAGAATCCGAGAGCGATTGATATGTGAATAAAACATACATACATATACTCACGCCTTTTTCCCGTCGGGGTAGGTAGAGACAACAGAACGCCACTTGCTTCTATCCTAACAAACCTCACGCGCTTCCTCTACACTCATTACTCTTTTCATACATGCTCGCCGATTTCGGGTACTTCGGATCTTGCCGTTTTTTAGGACATCCCCAATTTGATCGAGGAATATCCGACAAGGTCTGCCGCGACCGACTTGCCCACACACATTTGCCTTATAAATCTGATTCGTCATTCTTTCTTCACTCATTCGCTCCACGTGTCCAAAGCACTTCAGCATTCTTTTCTCAATCCTAGTCACGATATCTTCTTTCAGACCACTGTTCTCTCGTATTGTTACATTCGGAATTCTATCGATCTGTGTTAGACCTTGTGCTGACGAGTAACCCGGCCCAGTACAGTGTGACGGTACAAGCCCCTTTGGGTTCCTCCGACCACTGTCTGGTTCGCACTACAGTGCCATTCGCTTCACCTCTACAACCAGTGAAGGCAAAGCGACGCTTGTGGCACTACTCGTCAGCGGATTAGGATGGCCTGCGAGACTATTATGCGTCCATCCCGTGGTCTCAACGCTGCTTTGGTGGGAGGGATCTGTCGGAAAGTGCGTCTGCTGTTGCTGGGGAAATCATCTTGGGTATGGAATATTATATTCCATCCACTGACGTCTCCAGCAGCAGCGGAGTACGGCCCTGGTTCGATCGCGAGTGCGCCGATGCTGTTTAACAAAAACAGTCGGCTTACCGCGCTTGGATCAGAGCTCGGTCTCGTCGCGATCCGAATGTCCATCTCATCAAGGCATCCTATAATAGAGCCACCAAGGTCTGCAAGCGGGCATACATAAGAGCGGATGCACAGCGCATTGCACGGTTTGGTCAAGACCTCTTGTCGCACCCCACGGGCAGCCGGGGATACTGGCTATTGGCCAAAGCCGTGCACTCTAATTTCTGCCAGCCTTCACTGCCGCCGTTGCGATGCCCTGATGGATCACTGGCCCATAGGCCGCAAGAGAAAGCTGACCTGCTTGTCAATCTCTTTGCGGCCAACTCCCGAATCGATGATCGTAGTGCGCAGCCGCCTTCGATTCCCTACTGCGGCCACTCCATGCCTGATATTAAAATCAGGCAATGCGATGTTCACGCGACACTGCGATCTCTAGATGTCCGGAAAGCCAGTGGACCTGACGAAATTCCAGCGGTTGTGCTTAGGAAATGCGCAGCCGAGTTGTCTTTTTTTTATTATTATGAAGAACCTATGAAATTGACTTCACGCTGCCTGATGGTAAGCTGACAGTGAAGTCCTATTGGGAAGGCCATCATCTCCAATTGCTGGTTAGGCAATGTGACATGACGGCCCTCACTTTGACGGCCTTGAGAGATGCTGTTTCACGCCCCGCTTACAGGACCCAGGATCAAGGGAGGAAGGAAACACGTGAGCTGGCAGTGAGTTCCACATCTTTATGGTACGGCAAAGATAAAATGTACCGAACCTTTTCGTACGTGACGGTATCTGCTCAACTGTGTAAGCGTGGCACTTTAACCCGGCACGTATTGTTCGGGATAGGAAAGGAGAGGTTGGGATGAGTTGAAAGAGTTCTTCTGAATACTCACCGTGATACAATCGGTAAAAGACAGTCATTGAGGCTACGTCCCTGCGTAATTGCAGAGATTCAAGGGTCTTAGTAGCCTCAAGGTCACCTATGATACGGACAGCACGCCGCTGCAACCTATCAAGGGCATCTAGCAGGTACTGAGCGGAGCCGTTCCAGAGATGAGAGCAGTATTCCACGCAGGAGCGAACCTGAGTCTTGTATAATAGACACAGCTGCTCCGGCGTGAAAAACCTCCTCACTCTGTTCTCCAATGCTTACACGCCTGTATCGCCTATCATATGCCTCTGGCGTAGTGCCGCAGGCTTGGAAAGAGGCAAACGTACAACCGATTCCCAAGAAAGCGGATCGTTCTGATTCGGGCAACTATCGACCATTGCTATCACCCCTATCCTCTGCAAGGTGTTTGAACGTTTAATAAACAACCAACTCGTTCGCTACCTAGAAGATCACTCTCTCATCAGTGATCGACAGTATGGCTTCAGACCGAAACGATCAACGGGTGATCTTCTTGCGTATGTCACTCACCTTTGGGGTGAGGCGATGGACAGGCATGGGGAGTCGTTAGCTATTAGTTTAGACATCTCCAAAGCCTTCGATAGTCTGGCATCGTGCGCTTCTTTCCAAGCTTCCAGCCTACGGCTTGCCGCCTCGATTGTGCAACTGGGTTACCAGCTTCCTGCATGAGCACCGTATACGAGTCCTTTGTGACGGTGAGTCATCGAAGTTGCTCCAGGTGAATGCTGGTGTGCTTTAGGGGTCCGTGTTATCGCTCACGCTTTTTCTTCTGCATATCAATGATATGCTCACTTTTGGGGGCATACATTGCTATGCAGATGGCAGTACTGATATACTGAGGAGTATAGGCGAACACTTGTTGCTGAGCTTTACCGGGTTCTGAATTGCACCTCGCATTGTTCATGTTGCCAAGAAAACACAAGTGTGCGCATTCTCAGCCAAGGTATCTCCATTCTTTACCCATCCCTCTCTTCTGGATACTCCACTACCGATCCAAGACAGCCTCAATATCCTGGGTATGGACATACGCAGAAATCTCAACCAGAAGAACTACATCGAGGGTGTCATCAAATCCGCATCTCGAAAACTCGGAGTCCTGAACAAGGTGAGGAGGTTTTTCACGCCGGAGCAGTTGTGTCTGTTATACAAGACCCAGGTTCACTCCTGCGAGGAATACTGCTCTCACCTTTGGAATGGTTCCGCTCAGTACTTATTGGACGCCTTCGATAGGTTGCAGCGGCGTGAGGTCCGTATCATCGGGGATCCAGAGGTCACTAAGACATTTGAGTCACTGCAATTACGCAGAGACGTGGCCTCAATGACTGTCTTCTACCGCATCTATCACTGTAAGGACGGGACTAAGTGAAATAAAAGAGAGATGTTGTTCGATTGAATATAGGTTTATTACTGTCTTCTTATTACTATTGGTACATAACTTATACTAACTTAATAGCTACGTCACACGCCCTACCAAAAGGAAAAAAAAATGGATTACATAAGTATACATTTTTTTTTATAGTAAACATAAAATTATATTTAACTATACGACATTTGAAAAATAAATGGTTACATATAAAGAATATAAGTTTGTTATAATTATAATGATACACATTTAATATATAATAATCTTAATGGTTAGTGCCTACTTCAATTTATTATCACACAAAGTATAAACAATACACGAGTTACAATAACATACATTTGATACCGTACAGTCACACTCAATAGTGTTACATATCAATATTATTCATTATAAAGTCTAGTCCTATTTTTATGCACAGTTTTCTCCTTACCATTAACTAAAATTACAACATTAGGTGATATATCCTTGACAACCAAAAATGGACCTAAATACAGTGGATCAAGTTTATTACAATTTTCATTACGAACTAGTAATAAATCTCCTGGCTTATATATGATTGGATGTATACTATTGTCGTACTTAGATTTTCTAAGTATTTTACTACTCACAAGATTATTTTTAGCATCAATTTGCGATTTTTGAATACGATATTTCAACTCAATAGCATAGTTGTCAAAATTATAAATGGGATCTATTGTTGTTGTGAGGTTACTAGGTATGTTGCATGGTTTACCAAATACTAACTCGAAAGGTGTAAATTTTGTACTCGAATGTACTGAAGTGTTATAAGAGAAACACCAATAAGGCACCCATGAACTCCAGTCCCGGGTTTGACTGTTAACTTGCATTCTCAAATAAAAAGATAATTGTTTGTGACTATTTTCTAATGAGCCTAATGTTTGGTGATGGAAAGCTGTCGACTGTAAATGACTTATGTTTAAAATTTTACAAACCTCTTGCATAGTTGAGTTGATGAATTCCGTGCCTCGATCCGTAACAATCTGCCTTGGAATGCCATACCTAAGTATAAAATTACTTACCAACGTTTCAGCTACTGTGCGTGCATCCTTACTGAGTATCGGATATGCTTCGACATATTTAGTGAGATCACACTGAAGCGTTAAAATATAGTTGAAGTTATTATCTCGTATTAAAGGGCCTACCAAGTCTAAATAAACCTTATCGAAAGCTGAATTGCCACAATCTGTTATCACCATGGGCTCCTTTACAGGCTTTAGATATTTGTAGCGTTGACATTTCGTAAATTTTTTAACATAATTGATAACATCGCGTTCTAATCCTGTCCAGAAATATTTTTTACGTATGTTATTTAACATTTGTCTCATTCCTGCATGTCCACTCGTTGGTAAAATATGATAATCGTTTAATATTACTCTCTTTGTGTCGTCATCTATAATCTTTGTAATGCCTTTTATTACGCATAAGCGGGGTCCGGACCACTTAGGCAATTTATTTATGAACTGAGCTAGCTCTTTAATTATTTTAAAATTACTTTCATTTTTAATAATATATATCGTATCTACTTTTAAATTCGTACAAAATGATTCCATTTCCCTCACAGAGACAGCTCGTGTACGCTGTGATTGGGTAAACAGTTTAACGTATATAGTACGATTTGACGACGAATATGCATAATCTCCGCATTCTAACGATACGTGATTTTTAACTTTTGCCCATTCATTCTCATTTACAAACATTAATTCCGTGTAATCCTTCGGTGGTTTTAACATTTCTACAACTCTTGGGTGATCAGTCCAATCGTTTTTAGGAATGTTAGTCACTGAAGTATGATTACCAGAATTATCGTTAAGTTTTCTTCTTTGCGCTCTCGTAAGTACAGACAAGACATGTTCATTCATCGCCTTTAATTCTTCACTGCTTATTTCTATGCGAGACAATGCATCTGCAGCTACATTGTCGCGCCCTTTCACATAAACTACATTATAATCATATTCCTCAAGTAACAACCGAAATTTTAATAGTCTACTGGAAGGATCTGTCAAATTATACAAAAATACTAACGGCTTGTGATCTGTTTCTATGATAAACTTTCTTCCATAGAGATAAGGGCGAAAATATTTTACCGACCAAACTATTGCTAACAGCTCCTTTTCAATCGTTGGATATCTGCGTTCGGCCTTGTTTAAACTACGGCTAGCATACGCGACGGGCCTACGGTCAGCATTACATAATACGGAACCTATAGCATAACCCGAGGCATCTGTTTTCAAAATAAATGTGTTATTATCATCAAATAAGGGATATTGCAGTACTGGAGGATTTATAAGCGAATTTTTCAAAACATCAAATGACTTTTGACAGTCTTTATCCCAATTAAATACTACATTTTTACGACATAGATTATTTAATGGTATGCAGATTTCAGCAAAATTTGGAATAAATTTTCTGTAATAGTTTGAGAAAGCTACGAATCGTTTCGTCTCATCAGCATTTTTTGGAACCGGATAGTTAACTAATGCACGTATTTTTTCTGGATCGGGCTTAATACCGTCCGCAGATACCACATGACCTAAGTATAATATTTCTTTTCGGAGAAAATCGCACTTACCGGGATTTAATTTTAAGTTTACTTTTCTTAATCTTGCCAAAATATCTAATAAATTTTTATTGTGACTGTCTAAATTTCTACCAAAACAAATCAAATTATCTAAGTATATAAAACATTTGTCATAATTAAGTCCCGACATTGCGACTGTCATTAATCGTGAAAATGAACTTGGACTCGTCTTTAAGCCCATCGGCATACGGGTCATTTGATACTGACCGGATGGAGTTGTAAATGCAGTATATTTCCTACTATCGGAATCTAATTTCGACTGAAAGTAAGCCTGAGTTAAATCTAGTTGTGAAAAATAAATTGCACCAGAAAGTGAATCTAATATGTCGGTTATATTGGGAAGTGGAAATTTATCGTCTAATATGCGATCATTTAATTTTCGGAAATCGATGACTAAACGCCAGCTTTTGGTATTATTTTCATTCCTTTTTGGTACTAGTAGTACTGGGCTAGACCACTCACTATTGGCGGGTTCGATAATGTTATTGGAAAGCATTTCTTTAACTAGATTTTCAATTTCATTACGCTGTGAAAACGGTAAACGATATTGCTTAATATAAATGGGATCCGAATTTGGCTTTAACTGAATATTTTGTTCGTAAAGATTGCATGTACCTAACTTATCTCCGGGTAGAAAGAATACGTCGGCGAATTTTGCGCAAATATTTTGTATACTGACACTTTCTTCCTTGTTCAAGTGGCCTAATTTTATCAGCGATAATAATTTACGAACTCTTTCTCCATCTAATTCCTGCTTCTCAAACGAACAAATATTATAGCAAGATAAACTATCAATGTCCGGTCTAAAATAACTAAGTTCAACTACGGTTTCTCGCGTATTTAAAATTTGTATTAAAATCTTTCCGTTTCTTGGTTGACAGATACTTCCAGCAATAAATACACCTTCACACAACTCTTTCGGCAATATAACACAAGGGTCTTGCATGAATCTATTTGGAAAAGCTTTTCACATCTCGGTGGTACCGTAATAAAAGATGTTTTACCTAATTTTCCTAATCCTAAAGGTAATGTCAATGAATCATCTAAGTTATTAAGTGTCATAGTATTATTCTCATAATTTAAAATACAGTTATATTTCATTAAAAATTCCTGCCCGATTATGCCATCTTAGATACAAGGTAGGTTTTTTAGAACATAAAACTTGTGTTTGCATTCTTTACCACTTAAAGAGAATGGTATGTAAACAAAGCCTTCGGTGTACGATTTGCCACCAATACCATTAATGGTTATGTGTTCTGGATGCAGTGGAATATTCCAGTCTCTAACTGTCTCATATTTCACCACTGACAAAGATGCACCCGTGTCGACTAACATTCTATATTTGGTACCGAATATTGCTAGTTCTAAGAAATTATTATAATGACATGCTAAAATAAAGTTACGATCGAAAAAACTCTAAGTCCAAATTTTGATTGTTTACTGAATTATTTTGAGTATTAAAGTTACTTTGTACCTCATTTTCGGATTGGTTTAATATATACGCATTCTGTCTAAAATTACCTCTAGTCACTCCATGTTCGGTATTACGTCCACGTCCTCGCGAATAGGTTGGTTATGCCTCTAGTATTGTTTCCTCGAAAACCAGGCCTAGAAGTTGTAGAACGTACTGGTCTAAACCCGCGACTTAGCACGTAAACATTTCTAGTAAATCTACCTCTGCCTTGACCCCTATAAGAATGGAAGTACTTACCCTGGCGCTGACCTGTGAAGATCGTTTCTGATGACGTGCTCGGCCCTAGGTGAGCACGTTCTTCATCTTTGGCAGCTCTTATAACGTCCTTCAACTCCGAGTAATTCCTGGCCGCTAAAATGGTACTTAACCGACTATTTCTCAAACCTTCTGTAAATCTTTGTATGGCTAACTTTTCATTAACAGGTATAAACATTTTATACGCATCGTTATTGCCATCCGATTGGGAAATAGTCAATTCGACAAATAGATCCTCACGTTTCTTACCAAATTCTTCAATACTTAGCGATCCTTGCCTGGTCTTCAATAACTCTAGTTGCAGTGCCGTGGCTGATTGCTTGGTCAGCAGGTTATTTTTCATATCTGTAATGAGATCTGCAGAAGACGTATAGTTAGAGGCCAACCGCAATTTGGCACTTTGCGTTAGGCGCGTTTTAAGAACAAAAGATATCAGTAAATGTTCCCGTTCTTTTGCAATATTTTGACTATAAAACTCTATGCAATCTATTAATTTTTTCGTTACTTCCTCCTCACCCGTCATTACAGGTAGAAGAGAAGTAGCAGTTTTCATGTCAAACTCAGTCTTGGAAGTCATGGTGTCACTATCTTTGTTACTTACTAAACAAAATTTTTCAATATCTTGGAAATACGATTCTATTTCCTCACAAATAACTACTGTACCTATACTCTATGTCCTCCTGTTTAATATACCCTTTAGAAATATTGATATCTAAATTTTTACGCTGTGAAATATACAAATCATTCAATTTCTTTGCTTCTGTATATTTCTGTTCTAATAATTTTCTGGTTCTTTTAGGTTTACTTAGCTTAACTAAATTTATTTTAATAATTTTAATTTTTTCATGAATGTCTAATATATCAGACATCTAAAATAGAACAATATGCATAAGAATTAATAAAAAAAAAGAAATACGAAAGGAGAAAAGAGAGAAGAAATCTATAGTCTCTACGTCAATACCTTTGTCAGCACATCACTATCAACACATCACTTTTCACCTATTTTATTCCGCACTAATTTTACCGATATTAACCGCACACAGACTCACTTACACTTACGTAGGCACTAATCTTCATTTTTCGCTGTTGTTTAACCGAGTTTTACTCAAGGTTAAACATCACCGGCCTCCTTAGTAGTCTTTGGGTCACGCCGAGGGCCCGAGCATCTGAAAGATACATCAACGTGGGGACAAGCACTCCATTATGAACCGCCAATCGCGCCTCTTTCGGCACAGTCTGGCCGTTCATAAAGGCATACAGTGCTCCATTTACACGATTGCCCGCAGTCACTCTCCTTTCAATATCTTCTTCACATCTTCAGTCTCTTGTAAGCACGCTAACCAAATATACAAATTCTTTTACTTGCTCTACTTTTTCATCTTCAATTGCAATATTACACTCAGTCAAACTTTCATCTTTTTCAACCACCATCACTTTCGTCTTTCTAGCATTAATTTTCATACTTTATTCTTTACCTATGTAAATAATAATCTAAGATAAAATTTGCCACTACCGTTTGCTCTGCTATGGTAGTGTCCTAACCTTGACCAACCTAACCAGGCAGGTCTTCAAAATAATTTATTCAAAGATTTAAGCATAATATTTTATTTTGCACTTAGCTCACCGCGCACGTAACACGTACCCCACAATGGGATTTATTTGTCTTCTATCTATACTAATATAATAAAGCGGAAGAGTTTGTTTGTTTGTTTGTAACGCGCTAATCTCAGGAACTACCGGTCTGAAAAATTATTTTTGTATACAGCCCAGTTATTCCAGAAGGCTATAGGCTATATAACATAACGCTTCGACCCTTTGGGGCCGGGCAAAAGGCTAAAAGATAATGTCGGCTAATCTCAGAAACTAGCAGTCGGTCTTTAAAAATTGTTATTGCCTATGATAGCCCAATTATTCCGGAAGGCTATAGGCTATATAAAATTACGCCACAACTTTTAGGGTCAGACAAAAATAATAAAATGTTTAAACGAGAAGGGGCAGGGTTGGGTCAAAGGCATAAAAAGGCTAAACGAATAGGATATAATCTATATGGGTATCGTTTTCGAGATTTTCGGGACGCTGATTAATAATATGAAATTAATTTAGTGATCCAAGATGCCAGATGGGAAATCAAAGATGGCGGATGAGAAAATTTTAAAAATCAATGTGGGTATCGCCTTCGATATTTCAAGGGGTGGGGAATCGAAATACAACATCTATTTCGTGATCAAAGATGGTGGATGGGAAATCAAAGATGGCAGATGAGAAAATTGTAAAAAATCAATATTGGTATCGTCTGCGATGTTAACAAAAAATTTTAAAAATCAATATGGGTATCGCCTTCGATATTTCAAGGGGTAGGGAATCCAAATAAATATCTGTTTCGTGATTCAAGATGGTGGATGGGAAATCAAAGATGGCGGATGGGAAAAATTTGAAAAAATCAATATGGGTATCGTCTCTGATGATTTAAGGGATGGAGAATCCAAATACAACATCTATTTTGTGATCAAAGATGGCAGATAGTAAATCAAAGATGGCGGAACAGAATTTTTTTAAAGTCGATATGGGTATCGTGTCCGATATTTTAAGGAATGGGGAATTAAAAAACACCATCAATTTCATGATCAAAGATGGCGGATGGGAAATTTTTTAATCTTAATATATATATTTCTTGTGTGCGTGTGTATGTCACTGAACTCCTCCTAAACGACTGGACCGATCTTGATGAAATTTTTTGTGTGTGTTCAAGAGGACTTGAGAATGGTTTAGATTCACAATTTAGTCCACTGTAAAATGTTTTTTTACTTAATTTTAATTTGTAAGTAGTTATGGATTTTGCAATGTTTCACATTGGAACCGACGGACTGCGCTGCTATCGCAGTGTCAAAACTTATATTAATAATTTCGTCAAGGAGTACATCGAAACCTTACCTGAATAACAAAACATTAAAAAATAAAGATTTCGAGTCGACAACATATATCCGCAAAATTCGGATTGTCGAGTATTTTGTTAAATTCTAATGGTTCTGACAGACAAATCACAGTCGCCATATTGGCCACTCTAGCGAAACGCCACAGATACCGGATAACATTTTGAGTACTATTAAGTCTTAGTACTAAGTAGTTTGTATGTGTAAATACTTTTGCAGTTATATTTCTAAAAGAGAGGTTGAGAGCCACCACGCTACAAGAGCTGACATTCTTAAAGAGTTAAAACGACAATAAAAGGAGATTTGTGTTACCCCGAACATAGATAATATACTATAACTAGAGAACCTCGAATTTACGCGAGCGAAGTCGCGGGCAAAAGCTAGTATATCTATAAAAATTAAAATGAATCACCGAAATGTATGTACGCGCATAACTTCCAAAGGGTTGCACCAAATTGGATAAATCTTTCTTTTATGTATTTGTTATTGTCAGGAGAAGGTTTGTATGAAAAATAAAATGCAAATAGGTATTTACAAAAATATGGCGGTACGAAGTTCACGGGGTCAGATAGTTATGAATAAATCTCAAGACAAACAAACGTCAAAACTGACAATATGTTACCGTGAACAAAAACAAAGCTTTGTTGGCAATATTGAACGCAACCGAAGACTTCTGTTTCAAAACAATTAGGAACTGAGCCGAAGGCTTGTGTGCGCATACAAATACCTTATTTTATTTGGGACCTTTGTTTTGTCAAACTATTTTTACACAGGAAATGAACCGAATATAGAGAGCTGCCTATGAGCTCTCTCTATTCCTAGCTATATATCCTACATGTTGCTGGGGTAGGGTTTCTTTATTTTTCTCCTCCACGTCGCTCTATCTGTGACATCATCAGTAACCTTGTATTCCCTCTTGTCCTTTACCACTAGATTTCTCCACCTTTTCTTGGGTCTTCCTCTAGGTCTCTGAGTGGAGAGGTCAATCTGTAGTGCCAAATTTCCAACGTAGACTACGTTGGAAATTTGTGGTGGCTTCATTTTCTCATGACCATACCATCTCAGCCTACTTTCCTGCATCTTGCCTGCGAAGACACGTGTAATGAGGCTTCCTCTTACGTATTCGTTGCGGATTATAGCGAGCTATTTGCTGTTTAATAAATATGTTTAACATACCTATTCTAATTTGGTACGCACATTAAGTTAGTTTACCTCATTTTTATTGCCAAATGATGCTATTGTTATGGTTTATTCGTAGTACACCACTTGTTTATTATATTCACAACAATATCATCCGTATAGAGTCAGAACCCAGGGTCACCAAACCTTCATATAATGGTTTCGTTTTTTGTTTTTTCGAACATTTCCTCTTAAATCAGGTATAATTATATTTAACATACGCTGGGCTTAGTTTACTTTGACCTTCGCTAATCGCACGTTGTGTACATCCACAAACAAACAAATTCAAGTCAAGTTCAAGTCAAGTCGGGTTTTAGTTTTTGAACTTATTTTTTTATTTAATAATTTTTCGTATCCTGGCGGGGATACTGGAATATGTACATTGTCACATCTAAAGATAGAGAAGAGAACCTGAGGTATTTCATGGCAATCAATGAAACATGGCTACGGGAAGGAGAGTATGGGCGTGCGCCGACACTTTCAAACTACCGCCTTCGTCACGTGCCCCGACCCGGAGGACGGAGGCCGCGGCGGTGGCGTTGGCTTCTATGTGCGCCGCGACCTCAAGGTTCGAACCATGGCACACCCAGTCGCACCGAATGTCGAGCAAATGTGGCTCAAACTCACGATTAACTCGCAAATTTTGATCATTGGCACGGCATATAGACCACCTTGGCTAGACATGAACACCTTTCTGGATGCGATTACTGACTCCTTAACATCATTTAATAAAGCCGACAAAACCGTACTTCTTGGCGACTTCAACTCAAACTGGCTCATTAGTAATGATAGCAATACTATCTTACAAAAAAATTTTTTACAGTGTATCAGTCTTGATCAGGTGATCCAGCAGCCAACTCATTTTACCGATCACAGTGAGACCCTAATTGATATTGTATGCACTGATGCTCATATTAACAACATTTCAGTACAACAGAAACCAGAATTAGGTCATCATGCCATCGTATGTGTAACATTGCAAATTAAAATTAACAAGCCTACCCCACAGTGGATCAACTATAGGTCGTTAAAGCACATAATACCAAATGTTTTTGAAGCTGACCTCAACAAATTAGATTGGGCTTATATAACTGTCCAGGAAAATGTGGGTGACATGGTGTCATTATTTAACACCTTTATCACAACTTTATTTGATATGCATGCACCAACAACCAGTATTTTAATTAAAGATAAATCTCTTCCGTGGATTACGGATACAATTAAAGAAATGGTAAAATTACGTAACAAGTATCACTCACGCTATAAATTAACTAAATCTGTCATACACAAAACTTGTTATAAAGACATGAAAAATATTGTAGTAAATGCAATCGAAAACGAAAAAGGAGCCTAGTTCGAGACATATGTAAACAGACATATCAGAAACCCAAAGAAGGTATGGTACAATCTGAAATCTACAATTACAATCGGCAAACCTAGAGAACATGATTTACCGTTAACATTTAATAATCCAGAGGATCTTAACAGACATTTTTTAAACATTCCTGGTAATGATGCAGTTCTATTATCTGATCTGATTTACTTTGAGACGGATAGGTTCCACTCACATTCCTTCAGTCTTGAGCCTGTTAGTGAAGAATTAGTTCTTTTGTACATTAGAAGTCTAAAATCGAATTCCCTTGGTATTGATAACATTTCACTGGACATGCTCATGATGTCTCTTCCACATAGTTTACCATACATCACAGAAATCATTAACAAATCAATCACTTCTTTTACCTTTCCTGAAGTATGGAAAACTGCTATTGTTAAACCTTTACCCAAAATTTCTAATCCAATCAATGCCAAGGACCTAAGACCCATCAGTTTGCTTCCTTTTTGTCAAAGGTACTGGAAAAGGTGGTAAGCAGTCAGTTGAGGAAGTATCTTAAGAAGCATGACATAATACCTAAGAAGCAGTCTGGATTTCGCCAGGGACACAGCACAACTACCACTCTCCTTGATGTGGTTGATGATATGCTGGAGGCTAGGGACCAGGGTATGGGTACTTTTCTCACACTGTTGGATTTTTCGCGCGTCTTCAAAACAATCAATATTTTTCTTCTTCTGGCAAAACTTTCATTTTATGGGTGTGACTCAGCAACACTGAAATGGTTCCACAGTTATCTGACTGACAGATCTCAATTTGTCCAACTGGATAACAACAGGGATGGTACTACGGCTTACTCCTCTTGTTGTCAGGTGACTCGAGGCGTCCCTCAGGGATCGGTACTCGGCCCTCTCCTCTTCATATTATACTGCGCCGATGTTACCAACCATATACATAACACCAAGTTCCACATGTATGCTGATGATCTCCAGATATACACCTCCTTCCGTCCAAATGATTGCAATGACGCTGTAATTAAAATTAATACTGATTTAGAGAGGATAGCTGACTGGGCAAAAAACAATTCACTAGTGCTTAATCCTAACAAATCCAAGTACATTATATTCGGCTCTAAAAAATGCATCAATAAAATACAGGCCCAAAATCCAGTAGTAATGGTGGATGGTAGTCCCATACAGCAAGTTAGTGAAGCGCGTAATTTGGGTTTAATCATGGATGGACAATTGCATTTTGAGACGCATCGCCTGGAATCTGTTAGAAACTGCTTTTACCGTTTTAAATTGCTATACCGCATTCGTGATCACCTCAGCACAGATGTGCGATACAACTCTGTGAGTCACTGGTTTTGTCTAAATTAAACTATGCAGACACTGTATTTGGTGCATGCATATTGAAACCAACTCAAAAACTAATACAACGAGTACAAAATGCATGTGCTAGGTTTTGTTACAAAATCCCACCGCGCACACATGTCACTCCATTTTTGAACAATGGGAACCTTATGAAGATGACTGCACGTAGACACCTTCATTTGGCAACATTGCTTTTTGGCATAGTTCTGTATAAAAAACCAGCTTACCTCTATGAGAAGTTGACATGGTCGCGAGAGGTTAATATATACAGGGTGTAAAAAGACCCTTAACGAAAACTGAAATCCCATGTTTACCAATCACTACGAATATTTTTTACTTCGGAACCATACCTGGGAAATTACTGGTTCAGGAGATATTGAGGCTTAAAGTTAGTATGGAATTTTTCTAATGAGGTACAAAATCGATGCATTTACCCCGCCAACATGTTCTTTAGATGCCCTAAGACCCCATGGATAAGTAGGTATTTCGAGCATTGCACGCGCGCGCTATTAATTGAGGTTTAAAAAATGTGAAAACTTAAAAAAAAAGTTCGTTTCCCAGGTAATATTTTTGGTTAGTATGACTTGGCATGATGTCCACAACGAGTAGACTTCGGCTTGGTGATGGATCTTGTAACATCCTGTATAATACAAGGGCCTCATCAGATCTCATGGTCACCTTGAAGCACCGTACTTCTTCATTCAGAGGTGGATTCCGATTTGCTTCAATAAAATGTTGGAATGATCTTCCTCCTCCCCTGCGTATCCTGAAAACAGTACACACATTCCTAACTAAGCTTAAACAAATATTATTACAAATACAAAAATCATCATAGGTATTGTACAGTGAAGCAGTAACTTACATTTAATCGGTTTTTAAGTATGTGTAATATACGACATCTTCATCATCTTACGTGTACTAAAATATGTATGCAGAATGCATCCTATACATTAGTTTTTCCAGTTATAATATATTATTCTATGCATTAGTTTTATTGACACAATAACAAAAACAATACATTCACAATGGCCGACCGAACATACTCCACATACCAAAGAGATTGGATAATGTGCCACATGCCATTGTTACAACCTGTCAAGTGTAACAACTTAACAAAACGTGATTTTAAAGCGTTCGGAAACGCATAAATAAATATCTATGCTTGCGAGCGTTATTGTGATAATTATCAGACCATTATTTTTAAGTTTATATTCTGTATAATAATATGTTTTATTTGGATTACTAAATCTATGTATGTATATTTTTATATTAATTCATTGTGTATTTATTATTTTTAATGATTTATACTAGTTGTAATAGATTGTATGTATGTAAGTAGGTCCTGCGGGAATATCAGTGTTGCAGTATCACCTGATTCTGCAACTTATTACTGACGCAGGTACCTTATTTGCGTTCCAAAAACTGTCTTTGATGTGTATATTGTTAATGTTACATTGGAGTTGCAAATAAAAACAAATTTCATTTCATTTCATTTCAAATCCGTAATAGAAAATTTAGACAAAATTTATATAGCCTATTTCACCCAGGCCATTATTACAAATCTTTTGACACCTCATTTATTAAAATCGGTTCAGTGGTTTGGGCGCCCTCGGTGGAATATACAAACATTTATACATACTTACATACATATATAGACTGCCAAAACATTACCCTTCCTTTTGGCTTCGCCGTAGTCGGGTAAAAGTGGCCAGACTTATTGATAGCTCTGCCATTCAACACCTCTCGCATTCAAATGTGATAGACAGACGGAAATTATAACTATGCGTTATGAACAGGATGAAGTAACATCAACGAGGAATCAATTAGAATCCTTTTAAATGGATATAAAGTTTCGAGTTGGTAAAAATACACCGTATTAAATTTTCGGGGTGCATAGGATACCCATCAAGAACTTAGTGTCCCAAGTCAACCTCACCTGCAAGTGGTGCACCTGCCGATCAACGGACGAGGCTCTGGCAAACAAAATATTCCGATGAGCGGCAATAGGCTCGCCACTTATTACGTGGGATCAAAACACTGTCGAAACGTGGGCGTTTAATATGCCTCTGCCTACCCCTTCGGGGAAACAGGTGTGAGTCTATGTATGTATGTATGTATTAAATTCTTCTGTATAATGGTGCAACTTTTTGAGACTTCATCATTATCACGGGACATGATATCAGGCGGCTTCATCAGTTACATTCCAAGCTGACGCTTCGAAGCCTTATTCCGCCTGATTTGGTTACAGGATCGCGCAGCGGATCCTGGGCTCCTACGCGATGACCTTGGATCGCAACCGGGACAGCGCTAGGATGATAATGATTTGCTGTAATGATCCCACGAGGCGGAATTTTTTGCAGGTGGATCATTCAAATGTGTTTGTTGTTGAGATATTGTTGAACATCGACTGTCTAATGCCTGCGGTCATGGATTCATAATTAAATAGCCAAGTCAAACGATGCTTAGGTTCTTATTCAGGGCTAACCGTGGATTCTAAATTAGAAAAGTTATCATTAATCGCGCAAGAAAGGCACTTGTGAATTCTCTAGTATTGCGGGTGTCACTAGACGTCGGAAAACGGTTCAAGGCAATTCTACAGCTCGTTTCCCTCTTATATCATAAAAAACACAAACATATGCTTGCACATTTAGCCACAAGCAACTTGTAAAAGTCAGTTATGCGCACACTTCCACCAGTGACCTAGCCTACAATAATGCAATTACAAATAAACAGCCCTAACCGAAGAAATAAGAACAGTTCCTTTTTATCATTTTCTTCATATTGCTGCAGAATTTTCATTAGGAGCTCAATTTTCCTGATATTTGTATGGAAAAATAAAGTTGTATTTATTTTCAATTTTGAACAAGTAGAGAAGCGATTGTTTTATAAAACTGAATGTTTTGCTGTGATAAATTTTAGTTATGAAGCAAAATTAATACCTTTAAACATTTGATTATTAATTAAACCAAAATAATGCTTTTCGTCTAAGCGCCTCCGTCTTAGAGCTAGGCAAAGTTTTAATACGTCTACAATAAAGTTGTGTTGATCCTAAAAATTACTTATGTCGAATATAATAGTTGAAAAGTATAATATATACAGATTACTGAATACAAGAATGTTTTCCAACTGTTGGTATATACATAAGTCAGGTTTCATGATGATTCAAGAACGATAAGTGAACGAACTTTTGTTTCTGAAAGACTTGAATATGATCACTCTTCTAGTGAACGTTTTCGTAATATGGCAGTTACCTATTAATACTTTCGTGAATATAAAATATTAGAACAGTCAAATTGAGAATATCCCACTAAGAAGCAATAGTCACAATGATCACTGAATAGTCCCCAAAATAAAATTCCAAAGATAGAATGACGACAACAAAAACATTATTTTAGTCATAAATAAAATATATGCATAAAATCACTGCATTACATTTAACAGTCGCAAAAGCGGATAAAATGGTCAAAACGTGTTTGTATATCAATATCATCTCAGCGAAAAATTATGGCAAGCTCTTACATGAGAAAAGCTACTTAAATGAAAACATAATTTTTGTTTGGAAGCAACGCGAAACTGTATTGTTACTTGGTTACATGTATGTTGTGCACCGTATCGTAAAAATAATTTAATACACGTCTGGCTTTGGTATACAACAAACAATGTTTCAGAATAGTTGAACAAATCGGTTGCCAAAAAGCTATGAAAGTTGTGGTCGTTTGCCAGGAGTTGAAAATTCAGTACCATTGGAGAGGAGTGGTGTGGCTGTAGGGGTGTGAAAATACTCGATTCAACAAATAAATTTCTGAATTCAACCGTTTTCAGTGTAATCAGTTACGGCAATGAGGTTGATGAATTGCGATGCTTTTTGCAAACGCTCAATTACAACACCCAAAACTAGTATCTTAGTATTATTGTAATCATCTGTCATCATCAGCCTGCCGTAGTCCACTGCTGGATATAGGCCTCTCAATAACACGCCACCGACTACGATTTTCGGCTTTTCGTTTCGCCGCTGCCAGCCACTTTGCGTATATCTTGGTCACTCCGCTCCCTCTAGCCGATCATAATGCTATAATCTTCTGTGCTAGCAAAACAATATAAGTATTTTGGTATATATTATATTTGCGGTATAAACCGGCATGGTTACGTAATAGTTGTTAAAGTTATTGAGAGCTAAATGCTACGAAATTACTCGATCAAACACAGTTGTAAGTTTGATGGAACCAGTTGAGAAATCAGTTGTGGATTCCTATCAATTAACGCGGCATACTCAATCAAGTAAAGTGTTCGTATTGCGTTATTGGCTTCTATTTACTGTGGTACAATTCCCTTGTTCAATCGCTCGTCACTTTAAAGGGAACAATAATTTATGATTGTTCAAGAACATTTTTAACCGACTCCAAAAAGAGGAGGAGGTTCTCCATTCGGGTAGTTTAAGTGGAAATTAAGCACATGTGTGACTTTTCATCAGTGGACACTAGAATAGTCGCAATAAATGGGCCTACTTCGGGCTTCATTATCAGGTGTTGATGAAACCGGGAGGAAGAAAGGTTGGAGAGTAAATCTATATATATGAAATTGCTTGGGCTGACTGATTCATCAACGCAGAGCCAAAACCACAGGAGCTTGAGGCTTGAAATTTTGACAGTCGATGCATTTTATGACGTTAACACCCACTAAGGAAGGATTTTTATACATATTTTTGGTTAGAAAAAGTAAACACGCAATTTAGAGTTTTTCAAATCTAACAACTAAAGGGTGATATAGGGGTAGAAAGTTTGTATGGGAGGTCCGTCGTTTTATAAAGATAGCATAACAAATACGTGTTTTAGCGATTTCTAAAATCTACCGTTTAAATGGGTGAAAGAGGGGTTGAAAGTTTTTATGCGAAGTGATGTTTCATATACTAGCTTCTGATTAGAAATAAGTTATCATGTATTTACGCGTTTTTGGAAATAGGGGTTAAATTTTTATATGGAAAGTCCGGCATTACGCGCGAGCGAAGCCGCCAACTGCTAGCTTATACATATAATATAATTCCAAAATGTTAACTGCATAAAACTTATTTACAATGCTTTAGTCCGAAGTAAGTTAGAAACTAGCGCTGCAGTCTGGAATCCACATGAGGCAAAATACACGCTAATGCTTGAAAAAGTTCAAAAAGCCTTTCTCAGAGTTCTGTATAAACGCATTAATGGATATTATCCCTATTTATACCCCACCAAGTTTTTGCTAGGATCCCTTGGTTACAACTCCCTGGAAACAAGAAGAGCGTACGATCGAATGATAACGGCGTGTAAACTGTTCCGGGGCAAAATAGACTCACCCGATCTTTTATTTAAATTTTCTCGGCGCTATACACCCGACAATTACCACCGCAATAGAAAACATAAGTTGTTTGCAGTTCCTACATGCCGCACGGTTGCTAGAGCTCAATCACCAGTTCCAAGCATAATGACTGCACTTAATGGTCTCCTGGATTCAGACTCATCTATTGATCTGTTTGTGGATGGATGGTCGAAGATTTTGTTGGTTTGTCTCAAATTTTGTGAGATTGACTGAATGTTTTAATTATGACAACTTACTTTTGTCTTTTCTTTTTAATTTGCTTGTATCCTTCAACTTTTTTGTTTTCTTTTTTAATTTCCTACTTTAAACTAATATTTTAATTGTAATTCTGTAATTTTTTATTTGTAATTAGTGTTATTGGCTAACCGCCGCTCTAATTAACAATAAATTAACAATTATAATAACTTTGATTGAAAATCACAGAATAACTAATAGTAATTCAAAGAGCAAAACGCCAGTGAAATCTATTTACTCACTCTCAAACTAGGGCGACGATAGGATAGGATTTTCATGGACGCAAAAGTTTGTGAGGATGGATAGATGGATGTATGGATGTTTGTCTTTTTTACTTTTTGTCCTTCGTGAACTTCGCAGTACTATAGCTGACATACACATCAGAATAAAACATAAGCTATATCTATACTAATTTAATAAAGCCGAGAAGTATGTTGGTTTGAATGCGCAAATCTCAGGAATTTTCTTTTTGTATAATGATAGCCCAGTTATGCTAGAAGGCTATATGGTAACATCACGTTACGACCCTGAAGGGCCGGCCAAAAAGTAAAAACGCTAAACGAGAAGGGGAGATCCGGGCAAAGACAAAAGAACGCTAAAATAAAGGCGGATAGGAAATCAAAGATGCCACATTTAAAAAAAAAAAAATATGGGTATTGTTTCTAGGGTTATCAGGGTTAAATATTGTGAATATAACATATATTTTGTAATAAAAGATGGCGTATGGAAAATCTAAGGTGGCGGATGGGATATTTAATAAAATGAACATGGGTATAGTTATCGAATTTATATGTAAGGGTGAATATACCGGTTACAAATGAATACTCAGACTTTTTCTTAGCAAACGGGCGGGTAGGCCGCGGGCCAGCATATACGCATATACGTTTTTAGGGTCAATGGGATTGTCACATGATGACTTCATATATAAATACTAAGCCCCTATTTCACCCTCTTAGATTGTTTTAAGTTTGCAAATATTATAAAATGCACGTATATTTATAACCAGTAGTTCGTTTATGAAATTGCATAACATTAAAAATGACGGACTGCACATATAAACTTTCAACCCCCATTTCACCCTTTCCAAAGTAGATATTCAAAAACGCTAAAATACGTGTTTGTTTATTTCTAACCAGAAGTTTGCACCCAAAATTCCATGCGCCTATCTTTCAAAATAACGGACCTCCCATACAAACTTTCAACCCTTATTTCTCGCTCTTAGAGGGTAGATTTGCAAAATTTCTAAAATAAATGTATATTTATTTCCTACCAGAAACTTACATATGAAGCTTCATGTGCCTAACTTTAAAAATGACGGATTTCCATACAACCGTTCATCCCTTATTTCACCCCTTTAGGGATGGAATTTTCAAAAATCCTTCCTTAGTGAGTGTTTACGTCATAAAATGCACCAAATGTCAAAATTTCAAGTCTCTAGCTACTGCGGTTTAGGCTCTGCGTTGATGAATCAGTCAGCCCAAGCAATTTAACACACGCTGATTTTTTGTTGGTTTTGGAGCGAAAGCCATCTTATTACTTATCGTTAATAGAACCAAACCAGCTAATAATATTTGAAATATAAGCTAAAAAAATCTTGAGAAATTACATAATTTAATAGATAGTACGAGAACACGAAGTATCACTTTGCCGCACACTGGCGTAGTACGAGCGATCGCGTCTCGTGTCACACACACACTGGCATTAGTCATTGAACTGTTATTCCCGCCCTTCCGCTCCCCGCAAAGCGCGCGCGCCAGTCGCCACCCTCCGCTGCAGGGCGCCAGCAGGGGGCGGTGGCGCGGCGGGGTGCGGCCGTGCGGCGCGGGCGCAAGTTGACTTTCAGTCTTAAGAAATTAGGTCAATGGGATAGTCGTATATCACGCTCCCGTCACTCTGTGTCCGTGTTACGTAATTAAACTTCAATCGTGGATCCTTACAATACTGATGTGTTCGCTAGTGGATTGATAGGCCGCAACCTGACCTGACTCCATAGGGTTTTATTACTCGATCGAGATTATAAGATTTGTGTACAAAGAAGAAACGGAGTCGCGAAAACGCGAGAAACATGTAAGTGCAAATGTGTAAATTGATTGTGATGTAAGCAGAAGATTGTAAAGGTAAATGATTTGCTTTACTGATTGTTGTGAATACCTACGTTGATAACATGTTTTAAACACGCCAGAAATAAGTAAATAGCTAAATTCGGCTTTTACTAGTTATTGAAAATGATTATCCTATAAAAACAATACTTGTCAAAAATACCAAGTCTCGCGACCGTAAAAAGTTGTGAGATCCATGTAATACCAAGTCGGTTACTTAAAAATCTTTAATGTTTTAAATAAATATATTGACTTGGCCATCGCATGAAAACACAATTAAGTAATACGTAAATAAATTAGATTGTTGAATGCGATTGCCAAGTCAATATATTTATTTAAAACATAAAAGATTTTTAATTAACCGACATTATATTACATGGATCTCACAACTTTTTACGGTCGCGAGACTTGGTATTTTTGACAAGTATTGTTTTTATGGGATCTCATTTCTTTTTGTAGATAGTCTTATTTTTGTCCTTTCAAGTACCTTCTACTTCTTGTATACCAACAACGAATTTTCTTAGTTAAAGCTCTAACAGCAATAATTTATCGAAATCTAAGTAGTAGCTCCGCTTGACGTACAAATTAATCCCTCAAGCGGCGAAAATACGGTAATTTAATAGGTAATTACGTATTTGAGCCGTTTGGGTTGGAGACGCTTGGTCCATGGGGTCCGAGCGCTCGTATTTTGTACAGAGAAATCGCCAAACGATTAAACGACGCTTCACGTGACCAGAAGGCTGGGCTGTATTTCGGCCAGCGTATCAGCATTGCCATCCAGCGTGGCAATGCTGCCAGCCTTCTGGACACGTTACCAATAGACAGCGATGCGGAGGAATTCTACGATGCCTAAACCTGTCTGTACTTTGTATTTTGCCCCCGTTTTTGTACTTATTTCTTTTTTATGTACCTATGTAAATAAACAGTTCCTTCGTTTTTTAATTAAAAAGCTCTAACTGCAAATGTTAATTTGTAATCCTTTATATTTAAGTATATGGGATTACAAAATTATTTATGCAGTTGATGTATCTCAAAAACTAGACCTAAATTGAAATATATTTTAGTTTTTCATTGCTTCATACACTAAACACTAATTGTTTCCTAAATTTGAAACTTCTATGTTTGCTAGAAATGCCTTAGACTTTTGATGATAGGTCAGTGAGTGACAAAATTAAGAATTTTGACTCGTTATAATTCTTAAACTACTGATTCAAATTGAATGAAACTAGAAATACACCATCTTTATACAATGCTTGCATGGTTACTAAACAATCAGGCTTCTAGTTTTATCCACAACGAAGTAACAGGGGTCGAAAATGGCCTGAATTGCTTCGAGAAAAGGATGGTACGGCCGTGCCGCTTTTTTGCTCGACTTGGTGCTTGCACTGCCGTGCCCCCAGATGTATTGACGATTAATACGTAAATAGGAATAGGTTATTATTTTCGTCTTACTCGTTTATTATGATTGCGTGAACCCACAGCTTATTTCTGTCGATTTACGAAGGAATAGGTAGGTACCTTCCTACAGCTATTTAGTTACATGTGTTTATTATTTTAATCATTATTACATACATACATACATATCGTCACGCCTTTTATCCCCGAAGGGGTAGGCAGAGGTGTATTTCTACACCCACTTTTCGCCAGATATACTTTAGTCTCACGTAATAATGGGCGAGCCTATTGCCGTACCGGGCACATTTCCAGACTCCGTGCTGCTACTGAGAATTTCGTGACAGAAAAACCCAATAACACCGCCCGACCCAGGAATCGAACCCGGGACCTCCCGATCCCAAGCGCACATTTATGCCGCGAGACCAACGAGACAGTCGTATAGGGTTTGATGTCGAGTTTTCCGTCTCTACGCAAAGATGGTATTTGCATCGTGTTATCCCTTGGTCGCCTCTTACGACACCCACGGGAAGATAGGGGGTGGTGACACTTGTATTCTATGCCGTCAACCACACAGCAGTAATCATTATTATGTGCTTAAAATTATTGAAGTTGTCATCGTAATTAATTTGTGTTTTGTGAGTGCGTAAATTAGGTATCACTATCCATCCGTACTTCTTATGCTGGGGCCTCACTACCGGCTAACGACAATGTCTGCTAGCGCGATAATTATTGCGATAATTTTTAACAAGCTAAAGTAGGTGGCTACACTTGAAACGTCAACGTGAATGCCCATCATTGGCGATAAAAACGCCAAACGCCAATGTTAATGCCGTTGTCAAATTATCGCGTTAAGTCGTGGCTACACCTAACGGTTAACGTACATTATCGCAATAATTAATGGCATTTCTCGTTAGTATGGCCCCAGCAGAAGTGCTTTGCCGACTGATACGTGTTTTATGTGTAGGTAGTTAGGTACCTATTGTTACACGAGTATTAGTATTATTAGTATTAGTATTCGCACGAGTCGATCGACGATCGAGTCGCGCGTTACTACGTATTTTCTAGAGTTATTGACAATTATAACTTTTTTATTTTACGTGGTAGGTAAATTTTGATTTTGAATATGAATAGTCATAGTTATAATTATTTAAATGGTGAATCCGATCCTTGGAATGTTGATACCTCTGATGTGTTGGGACGTGTCGTAACAACGTATCAAAATATTTGCATATTCTGCTTTTTTATGGCAGTAAGTTTGCAGACGAGCTAAGGGCACACTTGATGATAGGCGGCAACCGCCGCCCATAGATTTTGGCCATGACAGAGAAAGCATAACCGTTGCCTACCTTGAGACGTAAGGTGTTTAGTCTTCTAATAACATTAACATTTCACTAGCTACAGTACAATTCAAACCAGAGCAAAATACTGCACATTTGTACGTTACTACATGGCGGCAAACTAACTGATATTTATCTTTATTACTATTCGTAACCAAATCTTTCCGAAAAAATCAGTATCGTAAACAAATCAACCAACCATTGGTTCATGTTTCACAGTTCCGGACAGTTTGATACATACAGTATTAATCATACACGTGTCTCTATAAATTCAGATTAAAGCTCTATAAGTCAAAGTCACTATTCACTGCTACTTTATCAAATGCAATCTGCTATTCAGATTTCGTGTTAGCTTGAATATTTTTGAATGTTTTAGGAAACTTATATTATTTTGTGAAGATTAAAAATTCCTGAAAAGCTTTTATTAGTGTTATTTATCCTAAGCTGTGCCGATGTTTAAGGAAATAATTAACACTTAATAACGTATACAATCCTAGGGGATACCTGCAGCTACACCTAAACTTTATTCACTTTAATTTGGCTGATCCCGTAAGCATTTCGGAAAATCCCTTTTAAGTGCATCCCTAAGGTCCCCAAGTCAGACAGATTTCAACTTCGTGTGTCCAGTAGTTTCAAGTGCGTTGTCTGGCAGTTAGTAACGAAAGAATTTTAAAATTGATTGATAAGTAACTCTGAAACGTTGTTTCTTCGACAGTATTTGTGAAGAATTCCACGCTTGAATTAATAGGGAACTGGGATTATTCCGCCTGGTAGCGAAATATCAGAGGGGATTTTATAATTCTATTTATATCTTAAAGACGTTTAAACCTCTTAATATAATCTTAAAGCATCTTTAATATGATAAGAATCTTAAGTCTTCAAACCAATAAGACTCAATAATAGCCTATTTAGCGCGTAGCTTTTGAAAGCCGCGTACCATCCGCATCAAAGTTTTAGCAAATTAACGATTACCCCGCAAACAAATCTGGTTCCGATCACGATGAAAATATAGTAGTAAATCCTGTGTATAAAAATGGCTATATGCCGCGGTTGTACTTGAGGATCTTTTTCCTCTTGAGAAACAAAGGAGCTTTATCTATAGAATATTCGTTGTCAGCACATATTAAGTAACAAATTTTTGGGTAACACCCGAACATAATTAAGTGGACGACTGGATGACTAAGCTCTTTCAGTGCTTCAATAGACCCTTCTATATGTATGACGGCCTATATTTTCGGACCCTTTTTACGGCGTGTGTACAATAACACGCTTTATACACGGTGTTTGCTGTGTAAAATGAATTCACTCGAGTTTATTTTCGTTAGAGGCTTTTATTGAATTTGTTTTTAGAGTTCCATACCTAAAAGGTAATAAACCAAACAAAAAAGTTTAAAAACTATAGCCCAACTACGTAGAAAAGGGATCTAAATAGGACGAAAAGCATCCAGAAAAGTATTAGTACAGAAATGTTCAAGCTGAAGTCGTGGTCGCGCCTATTTAATGCAGCGTTTGTTTAATGCAGGTGAGTAAGTTTTCCTGGCACCCACATTAGAATGCAATAGGTGTGAGTACCGCTCTAGCTTGAGCAATTCTGTAGGCACTTATACTTTTCTGGATTTATATCATTTAAACGGTAGTAGAGCCTTGCTGGTTTCAGCATTAATGGGCCGGCTCGACCGGGGAAGTACTACCCTCTCACAGAAAATCGACGTAAAGTAACAGTACCTAAACTGTTGCGTTTCGTTCGGTGAGTGAGAGTCACTCCTCATCCTATCCCTTTTCCCAACCCCAAGGGGTGGCAACGCACTTGTGACTCCTGTAGTGTTGCTTGTGTCCATGGGCGGCAGTAATTGCTTACCATCAGGTGATCCGTATGCTCGTTTGCCGCCTAATGCTATAAAATAATAATAATAATAATAAGTGAGGGTAGGTGCCGAAACCCGCACTTCCACAAGACGGCGCTGAGCTCTCATCAGTCTCTCCGCGACCACGCTCGGTGCAAGACGAGCGAAACGTCGGAACCAAATAGGTATTTATACCTTAAATAAGTTAGTTTACGCGATTAAGACCCGCTTATTTATTTTGTATGATGTATACAAATCGCGAAAGTTTAAAATCGATTAATAATAATGAGTTCTTTCTAGTTTCGTCCTTTTTAGACCCCTTTTTTACGTTGTCGGGTTATAGTTTTAAAACTTTTTTTTTTATTTAATCCTTTTCCGTATCGCTATGGGATGTGTAAACTAAACGTGCCTTATTTATATCGTCACATTTTAAGAAAGAAAGAACAATAGGGTACCTTACTCAAAGCAAATTGTAAGTCTAACCGCGTTTTTACCTGATATTTGGACTCAAGCAGTTTATTATACGTACATACTAATATATATATATAATTTACACCCCATTCATTAATATCGGTTCAGTAGTTTAGGCGCTACGGTGGCTTTGTACCAAATTTCAAGATTCTAAGTCCATGGGAAGTACTAAGTTACTTAAAAAGATACGCATTCGCCATTGGCACAGATGTCATATTCTATGGGTACCATTAACAGTGACCTGGTACTGATCAACAATTAGAGCAAATCCTTTGGACTTAAAGTCAATCCTTCGAAAACCTAGGTCATTGTTATTGGTAGTTCACGAATGATATCGAAAATTGACTGGTCCCAGCTTCCTCACGTTGCTTTCGATGGCACTGTAATCCCCATACAGGATAGAGTAAAGAACCTGGGTATAACTATGGACTCTTCTTTCACTTGGCGATCGCAAATACAGCAAGTGAGTCGAAAGGTGTTTGCTTCATCAGGATCATTAAGAAGATTAAGAAACTTTCTTCCGACTGCCACCAAAATTGCACTTGCTAACTCTCTTCTTCTACCCATTACTGACTATGCAGATGTCAGCTATCTAGATCTCACCGAAAACCAGCTAGACAAACTTGAGCGCCTTCAAAATCTCTGTATACGATTCATATTTGGATTACGCAAATATGATCATGTTTCACACCTTTACCTATACCACATCGCCGGAATACTCATATTCTCTCTTTGCTGTACAATATACTGTTCAACCCTTCAACTCCCTCCTATCTTAAAGAAAGATTTGGATTCCTTCATGATACGCATAGTCGTTATTTGAGGTCATCAGAAAATTTGAAACTAAAAATGCCTTAACATTCCACGTCATTTCTTGATAAATCTTTTTCTGTCACTGCTGTTCGCCTATAGAATACGTTACCGTTAAATATTAGACAGCCTCAGACGGTATCCAGATTCAAAATTTTAGTCAAGGAACACTATCTAGCATTATAACATTTCCTGTCTTAAGAATTATAATATTTGTGTATTAAATATGTGTATGTTTGTATAAGTATTTATATATAATTATGTCCCATAAAAACAATACTTGTCAAAAATACCAAGTCTCGCGACCGTAAAAAGTTGTGAGATCCATGTAATACCAAGTCGGTTAATTAAAAATCTTTAATGTTTTAAATAAATAGATTGACTCGGCCATCGCATGAAAACACAATATATCTCATAACGTAGTTTTGAGAGAAGAGGTACTTTTGACGGCATCGGCGGTTTCGGTAGAAATGAAAGTTTTGAAAAATGGTAGATATGATAGTTGTTCCGAGTCTGGGCTAGAAAAGCTGGGAATGGTGGTTTGCAGAAGGCAGTGGAAGCGATTAATTCAACCAGGGCAAAGGTCTGACATATGTTACTGTTTTTCACAGCGGTTAAAATTAATATGTAAATTTACCTGAGATCTTCTTGTGATGTTCCGGAGTAGACCTATAAGATTACACTCATAATTTTGGCCAAAATAATAAGGAAATCGTTATAGTTAGATACCGGAGTCCAAGGGTCAGGGTCTTCAGATCACGATGCATGTGGTAGGTCGATACACAATTTTTTTTGCAAATGTTCAGTAGGTATGTTACAAATTTATTACAATTCTTGCCGGTAATGTTCAAGGGGCCGCAAATACAAGAATTTACAAGACAAATTCACTTCAATAGCACAAAAGCACGCGAGAAGGCAAAAGGCGTGGAGAGACCATTTTTTGCGGAAAACGACAAAGAATGAATGATTTTACAATTCATAGTGTGACCATAGTCAACAATAGACAAAGTAACACGCTACTAAACCGATAGAATCAGTTTAACTTATCATAAACAATATTTCTATTTTAAACAATAGTGTTAGTACGAATAGCAGTTTTGATACAAATAGTAGTTTTGATAGGAATAGTATTTTCAGTAGGATTAGTAGTTTTGGTAGAAATTGTATTTTTAGCATATACGGTAGTTTTGGTAGCAATGTTAAGCTACCATTACTACCAAAACATCTCTACGAAAAGTACCATTTCTACCAAAGTTACCATTCCTTTTCTTTCCAGTTTTCCCTCTATAAATAATTGTTAGCAATAATGAAACCTTTTTTCTAAGCAAATATACAGGGTGATTTAAAAGTCGTGTAATTCCTTTGAACCACATGATCAGCTGGTGATATAGAATGACCCTAACCATATATTTTTTTTTTTCGGAATTTTTTTTTGAGAAAAATTTTTTTTTTTTTTTACATTGCTTCGGTTTCATACAATAGTACGTTAACAGCCTGAAAGGGTTTTAATAAAAAAATGTAAAAAAAAATAAACACTACGTCAACTAAAATGTCGAATTCTAAAAGTAGGTAACAACACCTCGCGTCGCGTGCCGTCAGCTGTCATCGAGACACGGTAAGGTCAAACCCGCGGCGTTTAATGTCAGTGGCAGTAGATGGCGCTACTGCGAGTTTACTACTACTACGTACAAACCGCGCAAGAGGCGAAACTAGTCTCTCATGCCATCTTATTCTTTCAAATGATTGATATTTTATCATAAAACATAATTATTATTTACGTTATTACTAAATCTTGGACCGACAATCTTGTTAAGATCGCGGGAAGCGGTTGGTATGCCCAGCAGTGGGCGTCCTTTGGCTGAAATAATGATGATGATTACAGATTCTGACAATAATCTATCTATCTAAACTGTCTTAGCTATTTGGATCAGTCTCTGTCAACATAACTACCTACCACACGACAGCAGCTGATTTTACTTTAAAAATAGTCGCCTGTTGACACATGTTTGATTACTTATTTGTTCCCTACTTTACCTTTAGTACAGTACAGATGTTTCATTAAGGAATAACATTGGTGGACTTTTGTCTTTTACTTGTGGCACGGCGACGCCGCTGGAGTTACCTACGTAGGTAAGTAAACAGTAGCACAGATTAAATAAAAGTTAGGTACCTACCTACTTCGTAAACCGTAGCGCCGTGTGTCTGTGTACCCAGTACACACTTCGCACAGTACTAGTTTTTAGAGGCATAGGTACTTTAGTTTAGAGATAGAGTTTCAAATGGTAAATATCTAAGTAAAACTGAAACTTTTACCTAGATTATTTTAGATACTAAAATTTTACTTTTCCACTTAGGTAGGTACCTACTCAAATAAACATGTTGATGTCAACTTTCCCTTCATACTTTTTTCCGGCTTAGGACGAACATAATTATGACAAAATTATAAATCATTAAGGCAGGTAGAGTGAATGCTAGATGTCTATGAAAATACACACATTCAGAAAGAGATTTCATCACAATTAGGGCGTATTTAAAAAGTTGAAATCAAATTATGTACAATTATTGTCTTATTTACAAAAACTCACCGTCACTGCACGATGGAGTTAGATATTTACCTACACTTGAATATTTACACTTATTTACACGCACTTAATTCACTTATTTACACGCACTTTATGCCAAATGTACTAACTGTTCAAAGTGGCCGCCCTGCATGTCTAAGCACAGTTGCGCCCTACGTCTCAAATTATTTCTTAATCGTCTAGTGACGCCTGTGACAATATCTTCTCTGCGGACTTCATCGAAGGCATTTATTATGCGGGCCTTAAGGATATCGCGTGAATCCGACTCAACCTCGTACACCCTGCGTTTTATTTCTCCCCACAGATAAAAATCTAGCGGGGTGAGATCAGGCGAGCGAGGGGGCCAGGCTATTGGACCTCCGCGACCAATCCACCTCTCACCAAATTGGTCATTCATAAATTGCCGCACAACGTTATGATAGTGGGCAGGTGCTCCGTCATGTTGATAGTATAAATCCCGAAGGCTATTTAGAGGGACGTCTTCTAAATACTCCGTCACCACATACCTTAACAACTGCAGGTAATCCTGTCCACCTAAACGTCCTTCGATAAAATAAGGACCAAGGATATTATTGTTTATAATTCCAGCCCACACATTCACAGAAAAGCGCGTCTGGAACGCATCGCGCCGCGTTACGTGGGGATTTTGTTCGGCCCACCAATGTTCATTGTGAACATTAAATAACCCTAAGCGGGTGAATGTGGCCTCATCTGTCCACAAAATGTTGCGGTCCGTTTCCAACAGCCACCTACAAAATGTAACCCTGGCAGGTTGGTCGGTTTCGGCCATGTCGTGTACCGGCTGGAAATGGAATGGATGCTTCCCTGCCGCATTTAGAAGCCTCCACACGTAGCTTTGGCTGACGCCAAATCTTCGCGCTACCGGCCGGGTGGAGCTTTGCGGGTTCTGCTCAAAATACCTTCTTATGCTACGATCCAACTGCTCCGGATACATGGTAGGACGCCCTCGAGCTTGTGCATGTTCGGGAACAGCTAACTGTCCGTAGTCTAAGAAGTTCTGCGCAGCCCGAAGTATCCGCCGTGATGAAGGTACAGGCGAGTTTGGGCTTCGCCTCCGAAACCATTCTCTGGTTCCATTAAGGTCTCTCGAACTTGCATAATGCCAAACGATTTGGGCGAGTTCTCGGGTAGTGAGCGAGTCCATTTTCAAGTAAAACGGAAAACACGTGCGCTCAGTGACAATAAAATTATGCACTGATTTAATAAGCATTGATTTTAGAATAAGTTAAATTCGCGGTCTTATTTGCATTAATAAACAAATTTAGTTTTTATTTGCATCTGCATTAAGTTTAGTTTTAATTGAAATTATTTGGTGTCGGCTTTATCATAAAGCTCTATTAAACTATTTGACGTAGCCGCCTCACCTATGACTAGAGCCGCCATCACTGAAATGTTTGCAAATTTTAACTTTATTGAGACGTACTAAGTGTGCTATTTGTCTGCGGATGCGGCATGCTTTAAATCAGCGGTACTCAACCAGCGGCCCGCAGGCCGCATGCGACCCGGTAAGCCATTTCGTGTGACCCGTGGGCCGGTCCACCGAATAGCATGGAGTAGATAATGTGTAGGAAAATATGTCAACCATTTTAAATTGCTTACTTCCAAAGAAAGTGCGAACGTACAGGGCGTCCGCTCAAGTTGCATTCAGCGAGACGAGCAAATCCCATTTCTTTCATGCCTGTTTTTTGAGTGTGTTATTTAAATCACATTGTATTGCAGTGCCGAAACTGTACCGAGGATTCAAGAGCCTTTACTTATTGTCTCTGGTTCTGTGGTTAAAGATCCCCAGGCGTGATATAAAGGTATATCACGGCCTTGGTTAGGTTCAAAGACATAACTGTGTGATGCGTTTTGACAATATTATTTAGCAGACTCGTGGTGAAAACCGGTCACGGGCCTTTCCCACTAGCTTGAGTTTGGGGCTGGTGGAGATGTGTGTGAGACTCTCCAAAATCTCCGCGGTGTTGACTTTACTACCTATGAAAATGGCGGGGCTGCGTAGACTGCTTTAGCATAACATGCGTTACCCCGCCTGAGTTAGTCTACCACTCGACGAGCCCCTCCTAACTGTACGAGTTAGGTTAGGCTAGATGTAACCGTCAAATTGCTGATACAATTTAATATTGCGACACAATACGAAACAATAAATACATCGAGAGGCGGACACAAACACGTAAGCCTCCTAACGGGCCCGTCTGGTCGGATCGCATGCTGCCTCATAGGCCCGATAATTAGGCCGCTGGCAGTACCCCACAGTGGCTGGAGATCAATTTCAATGATTTATTGTAGATCGTCACTCACTCTCTAGTAGCATGCAGACCTGAGGTTCCACAGACGCTGACGCATCGAATCCTGCTCCTCCGTATATTTCCTCAGTTGCCATCTCATTCACGCAGAAGGAGAAGATGGTGTGTAGTCGATCGCATCGGATCATGGCTTCTAATAATGTCCGAAGAGCAAGTGTTGTTAACCGGCCAAATCGTAGTGAGTTATGACCGTAGATCAATCGAAAGCTGAGAACGCTCTGACGTCTTCTAGCCCCTTCCTCAAGATGGGTCTTACCCATATGACCACTAGGACCCAGGAGGGCGCGGACCGCCACATCTCATCGTCGTGTCTTGCGTCAAGCATCGGTTTGTCGCCCACCTCAGGACTTTCTAGTATCGACGCCATAAGCCACGTAACCAGATACCCTCTCACGATTGTTTCTTTTATTCATTTGACTAACGGTCACGGCGCTGTATGTGCCCGGGTTTTATTGACCGTCAAGCACCGCAATTCAGCCCTTTAAAGGTTGTCTCTACGATTCGGACCCCACTCGTCATTATTTGAGCCACACGGGCTCATAAAAAGAAATGGCCTTAGACTTGGAAAAGGCCACCTTGAAACCTTGCTCGCCACGACTTGTATCTCCCATTTAGCTCAACCCTTCAGAAGCCCAAAAACTCGGCCTACGTAAGCTCGATATTTCAAGCACACAAGTTCACCACTTCAGCCTGCTGAAACTGCACAACGACGAGCATCTTGTAGAAGCTCAATAATTTGAATCCTCCAAATCCACAATCGTAGGATCTACTGAATTTTTCTGCGGCCCGCGGCGCGGCCCTGACTGGAATTCCTATGCGGCCATTCTAAAATAAAGGTTGAATATCGCTGCTTTAAGCGGTCACTTCGCGACAAAAATGTGCCACCAACCAATGATTGTTCCGACTTCCAATTTTAGATGATTTACCGCCTTTACCGGTTGGTTTGTTTATGTGTTATTTGTGAACTTATTTCAAGTAGGTATGTATGTATTTGACTTCGGGATTTGTAATAATAAGTAAAAAATGTGGACAAATCTCAGACTTAGGTTATTTCTTTGATCTGAGCTTACTACAGATCAGGTTAGTGCCACTAAGAGCCCAGAACCTGTTACTTCACATACCTACTTACTTATTACGTACATACGGCGGCGTGTAGTAGGTACCCGAATAGGAGTTAATTTCTTAACGTACTAAACGTAGGAAGTACCTACTTTGGCATTCTAGGTACTTGGAATTTTCATATTCCAAAATGTTTTTGTGGTAGTTGATTTGCATGCTAACGATCGATGGGTAAATCACATAGGTCATAATTCAAACACTCATTAGGTATTTATCTGATAACTCACATTCACTGAATTATCGATCACCTAAAAGTACTTACATTTTATCCGTTAAGTACCTAGGTATTTGTTTTATTAGTAGGCACCTACCTTTTATGCAATGCTTTGAATTTACCTCTAACACTAATTGAACTGAGATTTGAACTTAATATCTCAAGTACCAATCCCAGGTCAATTCGGTCGCTTTTGTCTGATTCTGTACGTCATGGTATGAGACCGTTTGCTATTTTAGCGTGGTTTTGCTTTACACGTGTAAATGACCATGTACCTACTACATTTATTTGGTACAATAATAATATCAAGAGGACCCCAACTGCAGCACGGATCGTTTAACAAAATTAGATTCAATCTTTGAAGAAATAAAGCCCAAATTAGTTTCAAGAGAGCCGCGTCGCCGCGGCGTCGGTACCCATACGTCACCATTGCATTGGAATTAAACCTTATGTTACTGATACAAAGTCTAAATTAGCTCTTTAGTAGATATCTTTGAATTCGTTAGGTAGTAATAGCATAGTAAATACAAAAAGAATAGTAGGATAGCTTCATACAAATTGGCCACCGTCGGTTTGAATGTACGCGTGAGTCGCTGGCGCCGTGTACGCACGCACACAATCTCATAGACGAGCGCAGCCCGGCGCGGCCTCAGTACAGATTGCGCCGCGCGTCTAAGGACGCAAGAGTAGGTACTATTCTTTTTAACTATGGTAATAGGCATAGGTTTAAGTTTATAAAGTACAAAGGTAAAAGACTCTTAGTGGCTCAGTTTCTACTCGCCGACTGTCACGCGCGGAAAGATAACGTTTCTCAGCGCGCTGACGCGCTCGAGTCAACACCCCGCTCATCGAGCACCAGTGCCTCCACAGACCTCTGAGAAACGACGGTTTTTGTGTGCTGAAGAGGCCGGAAAGTAACGACACACACGATAGTCCCACATCGCGGCCACCTTTTGTACAACCGCGCTGTGTCCGTTCTCCGAGAACGTAGCCACAGCGTCGTGGTTAGGTGGTTGACGCGCCGAGCCACTACATTGCCATCTACTGCACGGATGCAGAAAAAATCTGGAAAATCAACAATTGCCCCCACGGAGGGCAAGCCGACCGTCATCGCCAGATCGCGAGGCCGCCGCGGCGCCGGCGCCTGGCGCCAGCGCATCATAGCGCCCGCGAAGATGGCGATGACGGCGACGCAGCGACGACACCGCTGCCCCGCCTACGCCAACAACGCCGCCGCCACAGTTCACACTGAAAACCCGCCGCTGGCTTACACATGGCTCACCGGACTTCTACAGGGAAACCTGCCGGTGGGGTCAGTCAGGTCTCGCTAGAGGCGTGAAGACTACTCGGACGCTTCTGAGTCTGATTTCTGAGCACACTTCGTGTCACCCTGATTGTAATAGTTTATGTAACTGGATTGGACTGGTTTACGTTCCTAATAAATTACGGTTTTACTTCACTGTTTATTTGCTAACAATTAACTGCTAAATACTAGCTTAGTGCAATGTTTATTAGGTAGTTGTTATTATTTACCTACCTTACTAATGAATGTGTAGTGTAATGTTATCTTCAAATAGGCGTCAGTGAGTGCCGTGGGAGTCGTGGACGTCAACTCGAAACATCTACGTTGCAGTCCGTCTCCATACAAAGATAGCGCATCGTAAATTGTTATTTTTCTCCGGATTGTGTAGGTACGTACCTACTTATTTATGTGTTGGTGTTATTTTATTAAACTGACTGCATATCTTTGTTTAAACTAGTAGGTACCTACCTACTTAATGGTAAGTTTACTATTATGAAGTTCTAATCATTAAATACACCGAGTGTTGTGGGTTTGATACCTACACGCACAGATGAGACAAGTACTTCTCTCATCTGTGCCTACACGAGACAACATTTGTATGATAACCTAACCTAACCTAAGTATAAATTATTGTATGGAGTCTGTTCTTTGCGTTCTTTAATCGCGATAGAACCCATCATGGATCCCCTTCCGCTACTTTTTATTGAGCTTGGGGAAGGTGGAGGGCGTATGTGGCACGGCACCCCCCCTAGACGGTCGAAGGAGCGTGTTCCTCGATTGACCCTCATGACGATGTCAATATCACGGGTCTTCTTACTTACGTTCTTACCGTGAGTAAGGACGTAAGTAGACCTGTGCTATTCTAAAGTCCCGGGATACAGGATTTATTCCTTGAGCGGGAATTGTTTTTGAAAAGAGTTGTCCTTTTAAAAATAAAGTAACCAAAATTTGATTTTGGTGTCATACTACCTACATTATCTTTCAATTTGTTTATATGCAAATTCAGATCTTCAGGGCTTCATCGTCATCATCATCGTCCTAGCGTTATCCCGGTTACATCCAGGACTTTCGTCTTGGAGTCCAGTGTCCGCTTTCTAGTCTAACCAGATTTGACTGAGTATTAGCTTTTCCACAGAGCGACTGCCGTCTGACCTCCGCAACCCGAAGGTATGGATAACCATATTCCATGGTAAACCAAGTAAGTCTAAAGACCAGTACCAGTTTATTTGAGGGTACTGACTCCCCGTAACGACAAACACTCCCCTCAACAGTGGTATCCTTCAGGATTCTATTACCTATTAATTCTATTAAAATATCGTCGGCTTTCGCCACTTTCCGTGTCAAAGGGTATGCCGCCTTTTTAAAGTAGTGCAATTTTACCGTCAAGCGAGCCGCCGTACTCAAAGGGACCCGCTCTAGTGATGTTTACAATCAACAGATAACATCGATTTATTTAATTTTAACATGACATGTAACAGACTGGTAACGATAGCCTAATGGCGATACCAACGGACTGCCATGCAGAGGGTATCTGGTTCGAATCCACGGTGCGCATCAATAATAATACATAATTAGTTAATAAGACTTTTCGAAGTTACGTGCGTAATAAATTGTTAATAAACGCTTGCCACGTGTCTCGGAAGAGGACGTCGGATGAACAGTCATGAAAATTCTTGACAGTCGTTACGGGGAGTCAGTACCCTCAAATAAACTGATACTGGTCTAAACCATTGAATGGTTTTATTTAATAACAATACATAAAAACATGCAATTACACAAAGCTAACATTTAAGGGGTTTACCTACCGATATTGTATGAGGTAAACAATAACAATTGTATAAAATATCGATAAAAACATTACTCCAGTGAATATTATCATCGGTTACATCTCTAATTATTTATTTGATTTACGAACAATTTGCCTACTTGACCACTCAGTCTTTCGCGAGCATTTCTTTTGTTTAGACTTCCGGATCTGTGAAATAGTAAATTCTGTAGGTATGTCGTATTCAAACCCTGAATATTTTAACATGTTGATGTGTTTAGGTAGGAGTGAATTTATTATGCAGGAGCTCGTAGGGAGTACGAGGAACGGTATGTTAGACCACGGGGTCTACCCGTGCCGTCGGAACGCGCGTTTCGACGGCTTCAATTCGGTGTTCGCATCGTTGCAGCTTTTCAAAGTGCTAGCAGTGTTAAGCCCAGGAGTGTTAAGTAGTGTGTGTTCAGCGATGGTGCAAAGGTGCCGTAAGTGTCTCGACGTGAGCGGAGGACATGCGGAGAATGGCCGTAGCATCTTACAGCAAGTTGATATTTTTATCAATTTAAGGTAGGCACCTACTTACGTAAGATTAAACCAATTAAAAAGTTGTTATAAACATAGGTTAGTGTACCGTCGCGTCATAGCCATAGCTACGTTAGTACTATTTATTCTGTGCCATAGCGCGACTTGGCTTGCCGATCGTAATAGGTCGGCAAAGTTAGCAACGCTTGCAAAAGCCTTCTCTTAGATGGGTGACCGCGTGTGACTCTGAAAACACTGACATCAGAGTTGGCAAGGCACTCGCACGAAACAAACAAACAACCTAAATACCGCGTTTTGTTTTACCTACACCATCGAACCAAAAGATCAGCTGTTGCATCAAGTGCATAAAATCTGTTATACCTAACATAATACTTGGCAGTCTTGGCACGTGTAAAGGACGATGACTCGCGACGGCGGCTTTTGTCAAAGGAGGTGGTCGGGTGGCCTATGCACTCAAAGCCGTCAAATGTTTATGAACTTTAGGTAAATACCTAGCTATTATCTATCTGATATGATATTATTTAAAATTAATTAAATTTACACAAATACCTTATCATTTTACGATACTCTACTACAACCCCTTCATTGATCGGACGGAGGGTTATGAAACCCTGAATGGTTTAGACTAGATATGAGGGTACTGATTCCTCTAACGACTGTCAAAAATCTTCTGATGATAGCCGGGAGTCGGGACAGACAGCTTAACGTGCTCGCCGAGGCACGGAGGGGTTTGTCTTTTTGTAGCCGGTCACCCATAAACTAGACGGTGCCGAACGCGCTTAACCTTGCAGGTCTAGTACCTACGAGTTTGCACTCGATCGTCACGGTGGACGATAGCCCAGTCGACGGGAACAATTTCCATACATTTTCTAAATGCGCCCTCTAGCGGTCTCTATCGATCGCTACTCTCCGTTAGGGGCGCTTTTACAAAATGTATGGAAATTGTTCCCATCGACTAGGCTATGGTCCACCGTGACGATCGAGTGCTAACTCGTACTAGGCCCTACTAGGTTCGAGCGGTTGCCACCTTGACACGGGCCCCTCTGGCCCAGGACTTCATTATCATAAAATACTGGACTGCCAATTACTTAGTATAACAACGTAGTGCCTTCTTAACTAACGATGTTCTTAACAGAACACGTTTAGATTAATCAAAAATAATTAATCTCTTAATTTTTTGTACGATGAAGTGACAAGACAATGCTATTCTTTAATGAAACATCTAATCTGTACTAAAGATAAAGTAGGTAACAAATAATTAAACATGTGTCAACAGGCGACTATTTTTAAAGTAAAAACAGCTGTTGTCGTGTGGTAGGTAGTTATGTTGACAGAGACTGATCCAGAGAGCTAAGGTTTTGATAGATCGTTTTCAGAATCTTTAGTCATCATCATTTCAGCCAAAGGACGTCCACTGCTGGGCATGCTATGCCTCTCCCGATCTTGGGCCGCCAACATCCAACCGCTTCCCGCAGAGACTGATCCAGATGGCTAAGGTTTTGATAGATCGTTTTCAAAATCTTTAGTCATCATCATTTCAGCCAAAGGACGTCCACTGCTGGGCATGCTATGCCTCTCCCGATCTTGGGCCGCCCGCATACAACCGCTTCCCGCGATCTTAACAAGATTGTCAGTCCAAGATTTAGTAATATCGTAAATAATCATTATTTTTTATGATAAAGTATCAATCATTTTAAAGAATAAGATGGCACGAGTGAATAGTTTCGCCTCTTGCGCGGTTTGTACGTAGGCGTAGTAGTAAACTCGCAGTTGCGCCATCTACTGCCACTGACATTAAACGCCGCGGGTTTGACCTTACCGTGTCTCATATCATAACTCTCATAACTCCAGCGGCGTCGCCGTGCCACAAGTAAAAGACAAAAGTCCACCAATGTTATTCCTTAATGAAACATCTGTACTGTACCTACTAAAGATAAAGTACCTAGGGAACAAATAAGAAGTAATCAAACATGTGTCAACAGGCGACTATTTTTAAAGTAAAATCAGCTGCTGTCGTGTGGTAGGTAGTTATGTTGACAGAGACTGATCCAAATAGCTAAGACGGTTTAGATAGATAGATTATTGTCAGAATCTGTAATCATCATCATTATTTCAGCCAAAGGACGTCCACTGCTGGGCATACCAACCGCTTCCCGCGATCTTAACAAGATTGTCGGTCCAAGATTTAGTAATATCGTAAATAATAATTATGTTTTATGATAAAATATCAATCATTTGAAAGAATAAGATGGCATGAGAGACTAGTTTCGCCTCTTGCGCGGTTTGTACGTAGTAGTAAACTCGCAGTAGCGCCATCTACTGCCACTGACATTAAATGCCGCGGGTTTGACCTTACCGTGTCTCGATGACAGCTGACGGCACGCGACGCGAGGTGTTGTTACCTCCTTTTAGAATTCGACATTTTAGTTGACGTAGTGTTTATTTTTTTTACATTTTTTTTATTAAAACCCTTTCAGACTGTTAACGTACTATTGTATGAAACCGAAGCAAAGTAAAAAAAAATTTTATTTTTCTCAAAAAAAATAATTCTAAAAAAAAAAATATATGGTTAGGGTCATTCTATATCACCAGCAGATCATGTGGTTCAAAGGAATTACACGACTTTTAAATCACCCTGTATAAACTTTTTTGAATAATGTCGAAATATAGTTCGGTTTTGTCTACTGACATAATGTATTACATGTATACAGTATTCTACCTACCGTGTGAGTAGATAAAGACTATAACAGTTTTTGGTAAGAATATCATCTTTTTACATATAAGTTAAGGCTACAATGTACTCATCATACCTATATGTAAGAGCTTTTTTATAATATTAAAATATGCTGTGGAGCAGCACGGGTCCTCTAGTTTATACATTTATAATTTTATACATCCAATAGATATAGTAGTTTATTTTAATAAATATTGTGAAGATCCGAATACCGAGTTCAGTGGCTTGCCACTGAAGATAACTATTTTCCAGCAGCGGACTACTTGCTTCTGACAATGACCATCGAATTGCGCGTGTTTGTTTTATTGCAACATAAACACATATTTTAATATTTGCCTCTTCTAACAGTACAGTTTCAAATCGTATAAAGATTCTACATAAGTCTCCAGTCGGCCTTTGAAGTCTGCATTGAGGAGCATACTTAAGATCAAAGTATCAAAGCTAACAAATATTATATCTGTAAATTCTTAAACAGTAATCATACTTGTTTCGACTATTTAATATTGTAAAAAGGGTACCTAGTTATTTTTCAGAAAATCGAAAAGCCTATCGCGAGATTTCTCTTTTACAAAGCCGTAACAAAAGATCTCTTCGTATACTAGTAGCAAAGGCTCAAAAATCTGAAAACATCTTAAGACGATACGCTTTCGCAGGAAACCCGACAGGTTATACATTTTTCAAAGGAGTTACGTATCTTGTACGTAAAAATAGTAATTTACCGAACCATTACACTTGGCTGCATGCTCTCGAATGGCTATTGTGGGTCAAAATGGTTGTCGAATAACTAAAGTAGGTACCGATAACATTCATTCCTTTGAAAGGTTGTTTTTGTACAGGGAGACCAGTTTTCGGGTATCAGTTGAGTGTGAATTCTGAGCCTTTACAGCTTTATTATAATGTTATTGATGTCTTTATTATGTCTGGAGTATTGTGCGTATTTATAGATAAGTATTTTGTAGTGGATTAATATTTTGCTTTTTCTTTACGTTACAAAGAAGCTGCCACGTTATTCTACGGCACAAAGTTTACAATGTATCTATTAAAATGTATTAATGTTATAGTAACGCGTTAAATTTTCGTGCGCGTTAGATTTTGATTGAAGCATCTTAATAACATGTGTTTTACAGCGTTTAGGACGGTTTTCTCGGTTCGTTAGCTTTTTAACCGACTACGGCGAAGCCAAAAGGTAGGGTAATGTTTTGTAGGATGATATTAGGTTAGTACGTTTGCAGACTGAAATGTTTGTTTTTAATTACAATTCGCACTGGTTAACTAAAAGCTGACCCATGCTAAAATAGCGATACAGTCTTGTGCAGTATTGTGTATGAAAATGTATTTGTTAGTGGAATCCGAGAGCGATTGATATGTAAATAATAATCTATATATAGAGGGTGTTTGGCGCATGGACCGACACAATTTTTTTGGGGGTTAGGGGAGGGCATATCCTAGTTTTCACCCCAAGAACCCCAGGTCCTAAGTGTACCTGTACTCGAGATACGATTTTTTATCATTTTTTATTTTTCTGAATTTTTTTTTCTGAATTATCAGATTTTAAACGATATAACTTTTTAGTTTGTGGTCATATTTGCACTATATAACTTTTATTGTATTATTATTATCACCTTTATTTAATATTTCTCTCATATCATATTCATACATTTTTAAATATATGATCTATAAAAAAATACATTTAAAAATATAAACCTATGCTATGGAAACCCACCAGTATCGGGAACAGGCTCCAAGCTACTGGTGGTTAGGGCTCAAGAGAAAGGAACCTCCTCACTATGCGTGCCGTGTCCAGCAGTACTGCCTTCTGTATCAGGCCCCTGACCCAAGGTTCCAACGCGAGCCTCCTAAGATGTTGGGCGAGGCTCTTGGGTATCAAACCGTTCACTGTAACGATTATCGGCACAATAATTGCTGAATCAACATCCCACATGTCAACAATCACGTGAGCCAAGTCCAGATATTTTATCTGCTTGTCCTTCTCAGCCTTCACGAGATTGCCATCATGAGGGATGGCAACATCAACAATTATTGCGCGGCGCTCAAATCGATCTATCAACACAATATCAGGTTTGTTGGCAACAACAGTCCTGTCTGTGATGATAGATCGATCCCAGTACAACGTGATATGACCATTATCCAGGACAGGCTCCGCCACATACCTGTAGTACGGCACCTCACGATCTACAAGCCTGTATTTCAGAGCAAGTTGCTGGTGAATGACCCTGGCTACTTGGTTATGCCTGTGCAAGTACTCACTGTTAGCAAGACGAGAACAACCGGAAATGATATGCCTGAGGGATTCACCAGACTGGTGACACGCACGGCAAATATCAGTAGTGCCATCCCTCAGGATATATTTCCGGTAGTTATTCGTCTTGATCACTTCGTCAGCAATTGCACAGACAAACCCTTCGGTTTCCCCAAAGAGGTCACCGAAGCGTAGCCAGTTCACCGAGGCTAATAAGTCTACTTCCGGCCCATGTAGAGCCCGGTAGAACCTGCCATGAAGCTCCTTGCTCTGCCAAACAAGCTTGCGATCGTCAGTGCTAAGCACTACAGGTCTGCGCCAGTTGTCCTTCGATAAACTGAGCGGGGTTAATCCGGCGTCCACTGCGACAACGTCCCGATGCATATCCACGCTCGCGTTGAGAAAATATTCTCTGAGGTTGCATACTTCGCGGTTGTGTAGAGATTTGACATTTAAAAAGCCACGACCTCCACACTTCCGCGGAATATACAACCTCATTACGGACGAGCGTGGATGATGCATCCGGTAAGCTGTCAGCATTGTACGCACCTTTCTGTCCAGGGCGTCTAACTCAGTCTGAGTCCACTTGAGTATGCCAAAGGAGTACATCAGAACCGGCATGACCCAACCGTTGCAAGCTCGAACCTTATTGCCACCTGACAGAAGACTTTTCAGTACTTTTATCAGGCGACCAAAGAAACGTTCTTGCAACGATTGCTTCATGTCTGTCTCGTTAATACATAAGGCCTGTGACATACCCAAGTATTTATAGGTATTGGTTCGCAGAAGTGATCTGAGGTTAATAGAATCTGAGAGTTGAATCCCTTCAGATTCCACCATCCTTCCTTGTTTCACATGTATCACTGCACATTTATCCACACCAAATTCCATTTTGATAGAATTACTAAAACTTTCAGTAATTTTTAGTAAATCCATCAACTGTGAATTGGTGTGAGCAAACAGCTTCAAGTCATCCATGAACAACAAGTGGGATATGACCTGACCACCTCTGCGTAGCCTATAACCTAACCCTGAACCCTCTAGTAATGTACTAAGCAAAACCACAACGGGCTCAGACTGTCGCCCTGGAAGATACCCCGCTCAATTTTAACAAGTTCGCCATTTCCCTGGATCAGTCGGCATCCTGGATAGCCAAGAACCGTTTTCCATTGCCCCATACATGACCTTAAGAAGGTGCGTAGAGTTGTATTTATTTTATACAACTCCAACACCCTCAAAAGCCATGTATGTGGCACAGAATCATACGCTTTCTTGTAGTCTATCCAACATGCCGCCAGATCCTTTCGGTTGCGCCGAACTTGTTGGCTAATGGTCATATCTATAAGGAGGAGCTCCTTAGTACCACGAGCCCCCTTCTTACATCCATTCTGAGTGTGCGACATAATGGAATTTAACTCTATGTGCTTTAATATTTTAGCCCTCAGAATAGAAGTAAGAAGTTTATAGACCGATGGCAAACATGTAATCGGCCTATAATTACCGGGCTCTGTGGTACTACCTGTCTTATGGAGCAAGTGGGTTACTCCAGTTGTCATGAAATCTGGGATCGATCCAGATTCTATGGATGATTGAAATTGGGATGCTAACCGGCCATGTGAACTACGTAGCCATTTCAGCCAGTAATTGTGCAGTCCATCCGGTCCTGGAGATTTCCAATTGGATAACGACCGGACTGCACTAGTGACATCTTCGCCTGAAATGACTACGTTATCCATCTCTGGAATATGTTCACATGTCCGTTCAACATCCCGAATCCAACCACCCTCAGTGTGACCAATAGGCGCCGACCATATTCTACGCCAAAACCGGTTTGTGGCGTCTGCATCCGGCAGCTGCCCATTAGCCACATCTTGGTCTGGTCGGTCCCAGTTTCTATAAACCCACTTTTGGTCCCTTTGAAATGTACGATTCAACATATATCGGTCCACGCGTTTTTTATATCTGCGAATCCGATTTGCCCATGCATAGACTTTCTGCTTTAGGAAGTCAATGCGCTCTGTGATCCGAGATGTATATTCATGAGGACTGATGCCAGTCCCCAAGAAGGCTCGGCGCACAAAGCGCATGACCCTGGGACGTGTATTCCCAGACCTAAAGCAGATTAGCTTACCAATAAGCGCCCTTGTCTCAGCAATACGCCGCTCAATTCTGCACTGCCACGCCGGGACAGCAGATCTTTGTCGCATGACAGTATCATGTTCTTGAAACTTGACACCTGCCATACGACATGCCGCTACGGCGGCGCAGTACAGAATTGAGTGCGTATCACCAAGATTTTCACTATTTTCTAGAAAACTAGTTAATAGTGAATCAAGGGCACCTACCAGCGCTATATTTCGTCTATGCATAGGCAACCGGGGCAGGCGCGGCCTAATTGTTGGTGACATGTACCGATATTGTTCAATCGCACATTTCAAAGCATCCATAACCTCCTCATTGTACTGAATACTTACGATACAAACCATATCATCCACCTCCACATCGGCATTATTACCCGTCCGCGGTGTATCTGTATTTACGGGAGCACTAGCGGGTTGGACGTGAACAGCCTGGCTCGTAGGTAAGTATTCTGAGCGTAGCCTATCAAGTACGACGTTATCCAGCTTATTACTACGCTGGATAACTCGCACCTGATCCGACAATCGTTGAGCCGTAACGTTGATACCTGGTTCCAAAGCCTGAAACAGAAGGAGCATGCGACTGCGATACGCAGTGAGTTTAGTCCCCCCCTCTGTAGCCCCAAAATATGCGCGCATGACGTTTTCGTTGATGGATTCTGTCCATCGCATGCGCTGCACATTACCACCAGCAGCGAGGACCCTGTTTGAGACTGGTGGGTCTCGTGGTCCCAGGCAGGCTGGTGGCCGGCCTCTGCCTCTCCGACGCACAGGTGACGGCGACGACGGCGGCGAGAAGTACTCGTCGCTTGAGCTCGACGCAACTGCAGCCGCTGGTAATGTTGGCGCGGGCCTCGATGGCTGCGAGGCGGAGCTCAGCGACGAGCCCGGGGTTGTTGTTTGTGCTTGTAATTGTTTCGTGGCATTTCTTGTCAACATTTCCGTTATTTATTTGTATATTATCTTGTTGTTATTTCTTTTGATAGTTTTAATGTCATCGTAACTATATATTTTTTCTAAATGTTTTGCTTGTGGTGTAATAGACATATTTTATTTAAATACTTATTTCTTTGATCTTCCTGTAATTCGGATTGATTTATACTATATGCATTAACTTTGATAAATTATAAAAATTCAAAAATATAAACAACAAAATTTTAGACCCGGTGTTGACAGCTGGGGTTGCCATATTATTATTATTTAATATTATTCTTAAAAAAAATTGTTGGGAATAAATGCAAAAAAAGAAATATTCGAGCTTCAAAACTCTTAAAAATTAAGTAATGAGTGCAAAATATGAAATGCTAAATTAATTATAAAAAAACTAAAAGTTCTTTTGAACTTCGATTGCTTTAAAAAAATCTGTACTTAATACCCTTTCTAACGATGTACGACATGGCCTTAAAATCTTTCAATATGTAATCATAAAACGAAAAAGACTACCTAGCCAGTGTCTTCTTCTCAGTATAATATTTCAGGTGTCCCTAGACGCCGGAAAACGGTTCAAGGGAATTCTACAGCTCGTTTCCCTCTTATATCATAAAACATCAAACATTTATGCTTGCACATTTGGTCACAAGCAACATGTAAAAGTCAGTTATGCGCACACTTCTACCAGTGACCATGTACCTAGCCTACAATTCAATTAGAAATAAACAGCCCTAACCGAAGAAATAATAACAGTTCCTTTTTATCATTTTCTACATATTGCTGCAGAATTTTCATTAGGAGCCAATTTTTTCTGAAATTTGTATGGAAAAATAAAGTTGTATTTATTTTGAATTATGAACAAGTAGAGCAGCGATTGTTTTATAAAAGTGAATGTTTTGCTGTGATTTATTTTTATTATGAAGCAAAATGAATTCTGTTAAGCATTTGATCATTAATTTAACCAAAATAATGTAATTTGTCTAAGCGCCTCCGTCTTAGAGCTAGGCAAAGTTTTAATACATCTACAATAAGTTGTGTTAGTCCTAAAAAAATACTTATGTCGAATATAATACATAGTTGAAACGAATAAACAGATTACTGAATACAAGAATGTTTTCCAACTGTTGGTATATAAGTCAGGTTTCATGATGATTCAAGAACGATAAGTGAACGAACTTTAGTTTCTTAGAGACTTGAAAATTATCACTCTTCTAGTGAACGTTTTCGTAATATGGCAGTTACTCATTAATACTTTCGTGAATATGGAATATTCGAATAGTCAAATTGAGAATATCCCACTAAGAAGCAATGGTCACAAGGATCTCTGATTAGTCCCCAAAATAAAATTCCAAAGACAGAATGACGACAACAAAAAATAATTTGACTCATTAATAAAATAATTATACATTTAACAGTCGCAAAAGCGGATAAAATGTTCTAAACGTGTTTTTATTTCAATATCATCTTAGTGAAAAATTATGGCAAGCTCTTACATGAGAAAAGCTACTTAAAATAAAAACATAATTTTTCTTCGGAAGCAACGCGAAACTGTATTGTTACTTGATAACATGTATGTTGTGCACCGTATCGTTAGAATATTTTAATACACGTCAGGCTTGGGTATCCAACAAACAATGTTTCAGAATAGTTGTACAAACCGGTTGCCAAAAAGCTAAGAAAGTTCTGGTCGTTTGCCAGGAGTTGAAAATTCGGTACCATTGGAGAGGAGTGGTGTGGCTGTATGGGTGTGAAAATACTCGTTTCCACAAATAAATTTCTGAATTCAGTCGTTTACAGTGTAATCAAACGTTACGTCAATGAGGACGATGAATGGTTTTTGCAACCGCTCAATTACAACACCCTAAACTAGTATCTTAGTATTATTATAATCATCTGTCATCATTAGCCTGCATAGTCCACTGCTGGATATAGGCCTCTCAATGGCACGCCACCGAGTACCATTTTCGGCTTTTCATTTCGCCGCTGCCAGCCACTTTGCTAGCCGATAATAATGCTGCAATCTTCTGTGCTAGCACAATTATATAAGTATTTTGGTAAATATTATATTTGCGGTATAAACCGCCATAGTTACGTAATAGTTTTTAAAGTTATTAAGAGCTAAATGCTACAAAATTACTCGATCAAACACAGTTGTAAGTTTGATGGAATCAGTAACGGAATCAGTTGTGGATTCCAATCAATTAACGCTGCATTCTCGATCAAGTAAAGTGTTAGTATTGCGTTATTGGTTTCTATTCACTGTGGAACAATTCCGTTGTTCAATCACTCCTCACTTTAAAGCGAACAATAATGTATGATTGTTCAAGAACATACACACACATAAAATAAATTGGAGTGTCTGTTTGTAATATTAAAATAACCACTTTTTACTAAATCATGGAGGTTTACATGGTACATATACCGAAATGATATTTTTTTCAATTTTTGTCTGTCTGTCTGTTTGTTCTCGCTAATCTCTGGAACGGCTGAATCCATCTTCACGAGACTTCCACTAGCGGATAGCTGATGTACCATGGAGTAACATTAGCTATAAATTAACCGGATACGGGAAGTAGTTCCCTCAGGACGCGGGTGAAACCGCGGGAAACAGCTAGTTTGAAAATAAATATTGATCATTTATCGTCTCTTAAAATATAATCTTACTTAGTTAATCCTCCACTTTTTATTTAAATATTTTAAGATGTATTATAAGTCAATATTACAAATTAAACTTTGGGACTTAGGTATCTGGGGGCACGGCAGTGCCCCTGCCAAGTCGAGCAAAAAAGCCGCACGGCCGTAACATACTTTTCTCTAAACAGTTCAGACCATTTTCGACCCCCTATAAGTTCGTTGTGGATAAAACTAGAAGCCTGAGTTTTTAAGTTACCAAGCAGGCATTGTATAAACATGGTGTATTACAAATTTCATTCAATTTGAACCAGTACCAAGTTTAGGAATTATAACGAGTCAAAGTTTCTTAATTTTCACTGACTGACCGATCATCAAAAGTCTCAGGCACTTCTAGCAGACATAGAAGCTTTGGAATACAATTAGTATTTAGTGTATAAATCAAGAAAAAGCAACTCCATAAATAACTTTGTAATCCCATATAAATAAATAGGATTACAAAACTACGTTTGCAGTTAGGGCTTTAATTACTTTTTACTTTAATAACAAAAGTAAGACTATCTATAAAAAGAAACAATATCCCATAAAAACAATACTTGTCAAAAAATCCAAGTCTCGCAACCGTAAAAAGTTGTGAGATCCATGTAATACCAAGTCGGTTAATTAAAAATCTTCAATGTTTGAAATAAATAGATTGACTTGGCAATCGCACTAAACAATCTAATTTATAAATGTGTTACTTGTGAGATATATTGTGTTTCCATGCGATGGCCGACTCAATCTATTTATTACTTTACATTGTATGATACACGTCAGTAGTGTAAAGTTATTTTTTATACTTGGAATGCATTTTTATTGTACCAGGTAGCAAAGGGAGCAGAACTCCGCCAGTTTTTCCCCGATGTGCGGGACAGGCTGACTCAGGGGTGGGTCGAGCCGGACTATATAACATCGCAGTTATTGACAGGCCATGGCTGCTTCCGTAAGCGCCTGTACGACATGTGGCTGGGCGACAGCCCGAATTGTTATTGTGGCGCGCTAGAAGAAACTAGGTACCACATCCTATGGGAGTGCCCACTCTATGAGGAAGAGAGAAACAAAATGCTGGATGGATGGCGGCGAGCCACGGAAGGACCTGTGTGGCACCAGGATCTGGTTAACAACGAAGAGGGTTTCAGAAGACTGCATACGTTCGCGCACACGTGGCATCGGAAGAGAAGAGAACGGGAGGATTGATCCGTCTGCGCGAACGCGAAGTAACGTAATGTGGTGTACTGCCCCAATAGGGGAGAATGTGGAAAGATCAGGGACAGGTAAAGAATTTGTAGGGAGTCAAGAAAGAGCGCGTGGGAAAGAGCAGACGCAAGTACCGCGCGCTCCTCCCATGATTCGGCCCGTATGCCGCAAGGCCGGTAGGGCCATGAGGAGGTGGTGGGAAGTGTACCAGGTAGCATGTCATAGCCGTGAATCGCAGATATCATTGTGTAGGATAGAGTGGTATCTATTTTCTGTTGATTGCTTCATAAAAAGTGACCATAGTCTATTTTATCAACAGAAAAACGGGCTATCAAGGGTTAATTTGCCAATTAACGGCCGTACGTAATAAACACGTGCCATGTTAAATATCAACCTCTACCTACACGCAATAAAACAGTTAACTCCTTGACGCTTTTTATCTTACGGCCACTGATTTTATTTCAAACTAACTAATCTGTATGCCTTATATTATATAAAATTCTTCGTTACTGACTGACTGACAGGCAAGCCCAGCTAAAAGTATTGGGAGCAGGAAGCTGAAATTTGGTATGTATGTTTCTTGGGTATCGTTGAGTTGCACTAAGTAAGAAGTGATTTATTTCTTAAATTTTCCACGAGGTCGGACAGAAAAGGTTAAATAAACGAATAATGTGCGGGCAAAGCTGCGGGCGTCCTCTAGTCCGTAATAATGTTGGTCCCGTATTGGGCTTGAGCCAGGACTCAAAATATTTGAGTAACAAGTACTTAACGTTAAAGCGCTAAAATATTTTTCAGTAATACAGCGAACCTTAAACAAAATGCACTGAAGTCTGGCAATGCAGACCAAGTACTATATGGTCTGTGTTTGGCAACAGCAAACAATAAAAAAAGTAAGTTTAAAAACTATAACCCGACTACGATAACAAGGGGGTCTGAAAAGGACGATACAAGAAAATAGCTCATTCTGATATAAAGCTAGAGCCGTAGTCGCACCTATTGTATACCTACTTAATGTGGGTGCCAGGAATACTTAACCTGCATTAAACAAACGTGGCAGGTATCTAATAGTATACAATAGGTGCGACCACAGCTCTAGCTTTATATCAGAATGCTATTTCCTTGTATCAGCTATTTTCTTGTTTCGTCCTTTTCAGACCCTCTTGTTATCGTAGTCGGGTAAAGTTTTTAAAGTTATTTTTTTTATTTTATCGTTTTCCTTATCGCGATGGGGCATGTAAACTAACCGTTTACATTCTCATATGTAAAGGAAGAAAGAAAGATAAATAGCTACCTAACGCAAAGTGTCTGAACCGCGCGAATTTTAAGTAAAACCGCGTTTTAAACTTATATTTTGACTAAAACAGTATAATATATGTACATATTTGTAACGTAATCACCAATACCATTCATTTGATATCGACGACGTAATGATTACCTCAGTTTCGTTTTTTTTGAGGTTGGAATCTGAAGTATTAATTCCGTAATAGAAAATTTTGATATTTATATAACCTATGTCACCCGAGCTATTATTACGAATCTATTGACACCCAATTTAATAAAATCAGTTCAGTAGTTTAGGCGCTACAGTGGAACATACAAACATACATACATAAACTGCCAAAAACACTACCCTTCCTTTTGGCTTTGCCGTAGTCGGGTAATTAAAAGGAAGATAAGAATAAAATAATAAGTACTTAAGATTACATTTAAAACTCACAAATGGGTTAAGTGCAGTATTACTGGGTGGTGATGCAGCAATATTATATTTATGTAGCGCTCATAGCGAGATTTGGCTTGCCGTTCTTAATAGATTGGCAAAGTTAAGCAAAGCTTGCAAAGGTCACCACTTGGATGGGTGACATTCAGTTTGAATAATAAAATATAATTAGTACAACATACATTATCAAAAAAAAAACTGCTTCTCAACCGGCAACATTCCAATCAATCAGAATTAGTACAGACTGGTAACATATCTTTACTTAGAACAATATTAGGATTATATATCAAACTACACTTGAAGGTTGGCTACAAGTTAGACTATAGTACAGAGCTCGTTTTCAGAGAAAATTATAATAGAATCATGTAGTTAATTAACTCTGTAGCAAACGTTTTCACCAAAGAGTGTAAAAATAATTCGACCGTTGATCGCATTTTTTTCAATATCTAGAGCGTGAAAAATTTTTCAACCGTTGAGCATTTCTAAAAGGTTAGTGGGTGCAAGTCAACGACCAAGTCACATAACATTAAATATAATGATAAAGAAATTGCAGTAAGGAATCTTAATTTTCTTTCTTATTGGCTCAACTTTAAAAGTAAAATAAAAGACTGCCTTATTAGGAAAGGTTATTATACCATTAATGATTATTTCAGTGATAAGGATAGATGGTCACTTACACTAACCAACTCTTGATCTTTGTACTTATTCAGAATTTATATAGATACCTTGCCTTTTAGTTTTTTTTTTTATATATAATATCTCTAGTTCTTTTAAATAACTATCCATGGATTATTAGGTCATTCAACTTACTACATTTACATTTGCATTGTTGTTCCTTTTAATTTTAAAAAATGCTACTGTGTTAGATGAAGATAACTCGTGATCATGGGCTGTACACTAACATCTTTGTAAATTTTGTGTATTCATACACCTACCGTCACTTTCTGTAACATACATTTCCATCATAGTTCTGAACATGATCGCGAGTTGCCTACATTATAAGATGTAAGTGGACGCTCCTGTTACACAAGATTCACAATGGAAGGCTACTACAGCACTTAATCTGCATTAATTATTTAAGTATTATGTAAGTTCCTAATAACTATTTACAAGTAATTAATTACAATGTGAAACAGTTGCAGCTCCTTAAAAAAACAAAATATGTAACATAACACTGGCGATTAAAATGAGTGGCCACGAGTTTTATTGCCCGTTCTTTCTCGTGGTTCTACCTATTGCTTTGCGAATGGGTAGTAAATGTAAATGTAGAAGCATTAAGTAATTTATTTTAAAATTTGACGTTCATAAGCGTCACCTTGTGACCTAGATGAATAAATGATTTTGACTTTTGACTTTTTGACTTTTGTCTAGAGATTTCAATACATTTTTGAGCTAAACAAGCAGCTCCATCGAGACTTGGCTATTATATTTTTACAGAATGCTTTTAGATGGATTTCTCTTCTTTTTGCAGACAGCTGACAAGACGTGGGCTGATTCACTTTTAGATTTTCTTATACAGTTATTTTCTTTGCGCCATCTCGTGATGTGTGCTGATACCATTCCCAGTCCAACGCATTATTCGAACGCAAACATTGATAGCATTAATAGTTATAGGAAATTATCTAAGAGCTTTCCTATTAATTTAACTTTATATTCATATTAAAAGCAGAGTCCCACTACGCAAAATAAATTTTGCAAAGACAGTCGGTCAATAACGCTAATAGTTTAGTACGGTTTCTCATCAGAGTCACCAGGTAGTCCAGATCTTCCATGATCCTAGTTTTGATAGATTTTCCTCTATGTGGGCGTTAAACTATACCTCTGTACCAAATTTAAGCGCTCTAGGTCAATAGGAAGTACCAGTTCTACTTTGATGATCAGTGACTCAGTGAGTCAGTGTCGAAAATGCGTAATTTTGCTTTGGCTTAGCTTCGGAACTAAATGATCTACTGACTTGAAACTTTGGATTTTAAATGTGTAGTGTGTGGTTACAGTTTACTAGATAACGAAAATTTCAGCCTGCTAGTCCTATCAAGAGGTTCTCAAATAGAAAGGGCCTAAAATTCGGCGTAATGGTTCCAGAAAAGGATGGTACGGCAGTGTTGCTTCGCTCTCGACATTACGGGGGCACTGCCGTGCCCCCAGATTCTGCAGTGCTTTCGAAGAGAACCAACAATTTTAATGCATCAAGTAATAAGTAGATGAGGCATATCTCAATGAAAATGGTTTAGACAAGGTAATACAATGCGCTCAATTTTATTGTGTACCATCAATGATGTGTAAATTTATTTCATGAAATCTATCTTCAATATCTACGATATTAGATAGTTTACATTATTAAAAAGTGGTTGACATTTGTATCAGTTTAAAGTGATAATGAAAAAGATAATAATGAATGTATGAATTAACTTTTACCATGAACATTTTTGGTTTAGTTAAAATTCTGAATTTTGCCTGGTTTTAAGTAGGTACCCTCTAAGTTGCTAAAACAAATGTTAATAGGTATGTAAATGAGAGTGAAATTGCTCTAGATAACTCTCAAACACTTGAAGTGGTATGTCTAAGTCGTGTTGGCTCATAATTAAGGAATTTTTGAGTTTTATTGCAAACTAGCTGCTGTCGTCTGCGTGAACGCTATACAGCACCTAACTATTAAATAAATACCTACGATTATACCTTTAAAAAAATACGCGGCGGCGATAGCCCAGTGGTGTATGTAACGGACTACCGAGACGATGATCTTGGGTTCGATCCCCAGCTACCCCGGGCACACACCTATGTCTTTTCGAAGTTATGTGTGTATTAAAAAATAATATTTAATTATTATCGCTCGCTTAATAATGTGCCCGGTAGACGGCAATAGGCTCGCCCCCTATTACATTGGGACCGAAACATATCTGGCGAAGTGTGGGTGTGTAATGCACCTCTGCCTGCCCTTCGGGGATAAAAGGCGTGAAGATATGAGAAGATATACCTTTTAAAATAACATTCATTTACCCGTTTCTTCTTTATATTTCATACCTGCAGAAAGTGTAGTAACAGAGGGAGACTGTCTTTTGTAAAATTGACCTTCAAAAAGTGCTGATTTTCAGCCTGCTTTGAGTAAATGACTTTATGGTGATTCTGCTGAATTAAGTCATAAGTTGTGACTGAAGCAGATGGAGAAAATAAGGAATACATAACAGGGTAAAATACATACTTATAGGACTTCTCGATATACAACATTAGTGGTTTGGCTCTCCGCAGCCAAAATGTAAAGAGAGTCAGGACTGGTGACGCGGGAGCAAGCGACATACAGGACACCCGCTGCCCTCAATGTCTGCCTCTGCGACTTATTGATGGTCATCGCGAAGCAAACACTCACGGGGAACTGTATGCGCTTGAATTATGAGGTATGAGAGGAATGCGTGGTATAAATACTACTTCGGTGACGCCACAACCCGTAAGAATTTCCTAAATGGTGTGTCTGTGGAGCGAGATGACTTTCAGGCGGGTCACGTTACACAACAATAAAGTTCCGAAGAAGCATAATCGGGACACCGACCTTCAGCTTGATGCTATGCGCTGGAAGTTCATTTGCTGACAGGGAGTTCAGAAATTCCACGGGATAATGTGTGGCGTTTTCTTGCTCGACGACAGTGTTTATAGAGGTGTAGACCACTTCATTCCTTTCAATTTCCGAGAGAATGCATTCGTTAATTGCTACAGCCTGATCATTTTTGGGCGTCAAAATAGGCCATTCACACACTCACGAATTCTGCTATTACGGTATACAGCTGAATAATTCTAAGCTGGATACAACTCTACTGAGAGACTCTGGAAGCACCACCTGTCCACCTCTCTCCTCTGGTAGAGTGTCTTCGCCAAGACTTAGAAAGACATCTTAGAATTGTTGAGCACGTGCATTGACGCCAAGCTGAGCTCTCATATTAATTGGTCAAGCGCAGCATACGAACTTGTGACCACAACAAAGATAATTTCAACGAAGCACTCACCTTGTCCGTTTGGTGACGGATTAAGAATACGGAATGTCACCACCCCATATCATCCCATGGGTGCCGTAAGAGCCGACAGATGGAGCAAGAACAGCACTGTAAGAGAAGGAAAACTTGATACAAACCCTATACCAACCCATTTGGCCGGCGTGGTATAGTAGGCCAATTCCTCCTTTCAAAGGAGAGGCCTAGTCCAGCAGTGGACTGTTAAAGGCTGATGATGATGATGACTCACCTCGTCAGCCGGCTTTTAGCCTGGCTTTGCCCAACGCTTCCAAGGACGGTGTCGTAAAATTCGTAAGGTGGTCATTTCAAATTGTCTCAGCGTTATACTCCCAATTTTCACGGTCTTGATGCGGTGATGATTGGGAAGTAAATTAGTAAAATATTTGACCAGTGGATTGCCGCTGATAGAAATGAACACGTCTTGAAGTGAACTGAGACAGGTGTTCAGCACGCGGTCATCAGTTACTTCGACTTCGTTTCCAGTAATACGCCTCAAAGCTCGTAGAAAATCTTCAGACAGATGATGGCGATACTTCTCCCAGAAAGCTACCGCGTTTGCGACTCCACAAAACACCAAGATGACGTCAAACAGATGACGCATGCGGCTGGGACTGTCACTGACGCTCGCCTCCGCGAGGTTGTCATCCCAGTATTGGTCATCGTCGAGAAAGTGACGTACTACGCAGGCTGTGCGGTAAGTGGGATACTCCAAGCCATCAAATGTCCTCAGAAAGGCGAAAGACGTTGGGCCTCGGACCGTGTGAAGTAACAACCGCAGAAAATAGCATTCGACATTATTTGTGTGTACGGTATAAACTCTACAAAATGCGGTGTCCTTGAAACTTCCCGGAAAACCTTCCACAGCACCTCCTCGTCAACGTCGGTTAAATACACCCTTTTGCTTGTCGTACGTGTTATATGAAGGCATCTCGTCATACGTAAGGGTATATACCAAACCTATCGATTTTACAGAGCCTGAAAAATGCCAAGAGAGTTGTTTGACGCGGATTTTCCAAGTGCTCAGCAACGCTGTCGGGATCAAAATATATGCGCTGGCCGTTCTCTAGGTGGTCGTGTAAATGCATTACGGTAGGATGCTTCTCATGTATAGAGAACAACAGTATCCGCCAAACCGCTTCAGACGTAACAATAAATAAATGGCTGTGTGTGAGTAAAAATAATCCAGCTAGTTCCACATCTCACTAATGTTCATATACAGTTAATCCAGCGCTCATAGCGAGACTTGGCTTGCCGTTCGTAACAGATCGGCAAAGTTAAGCAACGCTTGCACAGGTTGCCACTTGGATGGGTGACCGTGTGTGGCATTTTCATCTGAGCGCTACCGTGCTTCGGAGGGCACGTAAAGCTGTCGGTCCCGGCTCTTGTCTAAGGATAAGGGTCGTTAGGCCATGTCGGAGGCCTTTGGGCGGTCTGAAAACTCCGACACCAGAGTTGGCCACACACTCACACGAAAAACAAAACAAACAGTTAATCCAAACAAACGTGCTATATGTATATCCCGGAAGACAATTTAAAGCAAGTTTACATGCGACATGAAAATATATTAATTAAGAAGCAATAATTACACCAATGTGACCAAAATGTTTATTTTGTACTAACTCTATTACTATTTATTCTGACAGAAATTATGTAAGGAATCAAGTGTGGCGATGGTTTAGTTAATTAATTAAATAACTTCAACTAATAGTCTTGCTCATCTCTGAAACGAATTAAAAATACAATTTTTAAGAAGAAAATGTACAACTCCATCTATGACTTTTGAAAACAACTATTAACGTCGCCAACATGTTCAAATTTAAATTATTTATATCCAAAAAGGGCTTACACATGTAATTCGACTTGATGTTTTTGAACTCTCTTAGATGGCGCTGCATTAAAATTGTCTTGATTCTACTTATATCCAATTAATTATGTTTATCAGCCTAAGTTACTTATAATGCGTGATTTTTATAGTGTGAAGCTAGCTTACAGCATAGTTAACATAATAACAACATTCAAATATGCATTGTTACATTACACGTTGTTACAGAATGCGTTGAAGAAATAAAGGTTCTTTGCTCGTTCCCTGTAGGTCATAGCGTAATAATATGTAGCCTATGTGGTGACCCGACTTTTTAATAATATTTGTGCCAAATTTGAAGTAAATCCATGCAGTACTTTTTTACTTTATCCCGGACATAAGGACAAACAGATAAACAGACAAACAGACAAAAATTCTAAAAACTATATTTTTGGCCTCGGTATCGATAGTAGATCACACCCCAATTATTTTTAAAAAAAAATATTCAATGTACAGTTTTGACTTTCCTACCGTTTTATTATATGTATAGATATAGCACCTTAGCTTTGTTGATGAGGTAGAATAAAACTGCTAAACTCTAAAATCCTAATGACGGATATAATTCGGTAAATCGAATCGATAAACAATATTATTCATTTCGTTTCTCGACATTTCTTTTGTACAAAAATAAATAGGTAGGTATTTATATTAACTCTGGTAGTTTACAAGCTGCTTCTAATATTAACAACGATATCACATACATGTTAAAGTATTTTGAGCTGCTATTCCCTCATAGTAAATTTACGCTGAGGTAAAACTAAAAACATTAAAGAAATTAATATAATTATCATTATTTTTCATATTTACGCTTCGCTACTTGGGTTTGTTTTATATCGCCTTTGACGCTCAGATCAAACTGACTGTCTATCGTCAAAATAATGGCACTCGATGATGTCATGTTTGCGTAACAAAAAACAAGGTCACTTCCGTTCAAGGCTATTAAAGGTAAATAGCAACGACCATCTGTTTATCTTTAGACGATAACAGCATCGTATGGATTAGATTACATACTTGTGTTTTGAACACTGACACAGTATTGGTTTTACAAACTAAAATATACGCGAATTTACATTTTGGTCAAATGCAAATATGTTGACGGGTCGAATATTGTTTAAAGTATATTAATATTTTGAATTGGAATGATATGATAAAGGCAATTACTTGTGTTATTACAAACAGTTATGTGTGTTAGTAATGTTACCAAATACAAAAAATATCTTTATGCAAACAAGTGTTCTTCGTTACTTGTCATATCTGGGGGCACGGCAGTGCCTCCCCACCAAGTCGAGCAAAAAAGCTGGCTGTACCATGCTTTTCTTGAAGCAATCCAGGCCATTTTCGACCCCCTATAACTTCGTTGTGGATAAAACTAGAAGCCTGATTTTTTAGTAACCGTGTAGGCATTGTATAAACATTGGAGTATTTCAAATTTCATTCAATTTGTACTAGTAGTTTAAGAATTATAACGAGTCAAAATTCTTAATTTTGTTACTGACTGACCGATCATCAAAAGTCTAAGGCACTTCTAGCAGACATAGAATCTTCAAATTTAGAATACGATTAAAGTTTAGTAAATGAATCAAGGAAAAATTAAAATATTTTTCAATTTCTGTCCAGTTTTCGAGATACATTAACTGCATAAATAACTTTGTAATCCCATATAAATATAAAGGATTACAAAATAAAATTTGCAGTAAGAGCTTTAATTAAAAAAATTCGTTGTTGGTGTACAAGAAGTAGAAGGTACCGGAAAGGACAAAAGTAAGACTATCTACAAAAAGAAATGAGATCCCATAAAAACAATACTTGTAAAAAATATGTACCAAGTCTCGCGACCGTAAAAAGTTGTGAGATCCATGTTATACCAAGTCGGTTAATTAAAAATCTTTAATGTTTTAAATATAAATATTGACTTGGCAATCGCATTATACAATCTTATTTATATATTTATTACTTATGAGATTTGTGTTTCCATGCGATGGCCGAGTCAATCTATTTATTAAAAATATTAAAGATTTTTAATTAACCGACTTGGTATAACATGGATCTCACAACTTTTTACGGTCGCGAGACTTGGTATTTTTGACAAGTATTGTTTTTATGGGATAATAGCTTTCTTCCTTCCGCAACATTGTATGGCAACCGTCCAAAAGTGTAAACACTTCGCAAGCCAGACTTAGCAAAAACTGTAATAAAAGGTTGCCTTTCTGAGATTGTCGCATCAGATTCTAAATGTGTCCGGGAAATTAGTTTATTCTTATGTCTTTGAAATTTTAACCTAAATACGAGAAGTATTAAAACTTTTGTTATGTACATCTATCTGCAATAAAGCACAATTTTTACTGCTGCAAAGAACACGACCTTTTCTAGCTATTAGGGGAAAATAAGCCAGCCCACCTGCTTGGCGGCCAATAAGTATAGCATAAATGGACGTTACACAATCGCACCTGTGGTGAACCAAAGTTCTTTAAAGAAACTTAGAAATCATGTTCATGACTTAAAAGAAATTTGAAGATGAAGAAGATTAAACGGGGATTAATATATAAATAATTAAAAGACGAAAAAAAAGAACAGGATATAAAAAGATAACAAATAAGGAAGGCTCTTTTTTATTTTTTTTTTACAAACCGAAACTCAATGATTACTGTCATTCGCCTCAGTAACATGGTGTTATCCGATCAATGGATATAATTAATCTTTGAGTGAGGTGCGCCCCACGAAGTTTGCGCAATGGTGATTCATCAACCCATTCATAGTTACCAAAGTACTTATTTATAGCACCGCTGTTTTGGATTATAATTGCTTCACGTATGATTTTTATGGTTGTATGTAGACTTGATATTGATTTTCGTTGACCTCGGTGCGAGGCATGACATGGCATAAAGCGGTCAACCATGAGGTCAGTGTTTGATTATGGTATGAAACGTAACACAATAAACTTCATAATATGGCCCTTCTAAGGGTAATGGACTGATCTGCATTTTAATAGGTCTGGTGGTCAAAAGACATCGTGGATAAAATGCTAGGTCCTTGTCTCTTCTCACTCCTGGCTTCCCCTTGAGCAATAAACAGATGTAATTTTAATCCATAAATAACATAGAAATAATTTTTTCATAGACTGGCAACTGCTTCAAAGGGATCGCTTGCGGTTTTTAGACGTGAATAAATTGTTGTGCAATAGTGCGAAATCTATTGCAATATATTTATTCCCTAATGTATTTTGGGTCTGGTGT